>CM071587.1:6995605-7031214 GCA_036426205.1 Ascaphus truei
TTTTAAACCGGAATGTTTTCTAAGTCCCCTTCAGCAACTGGACTGTTTAAGACTTTTCAAACTAGGAAAGTCAGTTTTCAACCCCAGACCTCTTTTTCTGTCTACTGTAATTCAATGTTTGTTTGCCTGTTTCTATGGCATAAAATACCATTTATTTTACTTATTGGCTTTGCTCAATGATATGATCCCGGTATAAAGGTGTATTTAGCCTGGTCTCCCATGACACTTTCTCAACGCTCTTTCAGTGTGTCTTTCACCAACTTTTCCTCAACCTCTATAGTACTCTGTAGGTGTACCTTAAGGCTCGGTCTTGGGTCCCTTACTCTTCCCCTCTATATACACTCTCGATGGGTGACGCCATTGACGATGTTGGATATATAAGAACGAAACGTTGATCTTTGGATTAAAACCTTTTTACTATATTGAGTTCCTGAGACTGCCCGTTTATCGCAATATTTTTGTATATTCTTACTACAGGTGCACCCAGGCAAGTTTGCCAATTGTTACACGAGTGCCGTCCTTTTTTTCTATGATATATACACAAAAACACACTAATTTGGAGCAATCGCAGGTATTTGCAGGCTAGTGAGACACCTATACATGAGTAATTGCGACCTGTGCTGGACGTTACAGGCTTGGAAGACTAGTAGAGTAGAAATTACTTCGGATGCACCTTCCCTTAGCCCGTCCCACTCAACATCCAGGACGAATCATGAATGCTCTCTGAGTTCGGGTTAACTAAAGTACCCTGAACCAATAAATTCAGCCCTCTGGGAAGCACCCCAGGCTGTCACATCTTCAGTGTTATTATTTTCCGAAAAAATAAGCCAAAAATGCGGCAAATCACAGCTTGATCTCTCCTGACTTGCTTCAGCATGGGAACACATACGCCAGGTGAAAATTCCATGGAAAGCACATTGCAACCTGAGCGAAGGCCTGAATGCTGAGCTATCTTGGATGGAATGTGCCCAGCTCTTCGTGGTCACGAGAGAATGGGATCTACTTCTGCTCATCCCCACTTTCCCACAATCAGCCGAAAACACCGGCGGCTGCAGAAACCATTTCCCTGTTAATACAGGATTTTACGGAGTGGTTGCTGCAAGTGGAATATTCGTCTCTGCCCAACAGCAAATATAAATATCACGTGTGAGCACAGTCACATGTCTGAGACAGGTCTGAACCCTGCCCTTCTGCATTTATCTCTTAGCAAACACTGCTTCCACTGCAGCTAGGGATTCTGGGTAATGACATGAAAATGAGCACACAGAGTCACCTTTTTGCTTCAAATTCATTTTAACATGGAGACCTATAAGCTTTTGCCTGCCGCATTAAACAGCTTTTCAGCGAAGCCTAGGTTAAAAAAAAGTGCACGGCCATTAAACCTCGGACCTTTTGGGTCTCATCAGTGGTGATGGTTAGACCCAAACAGAACCGTCCACCTGGGGTTCACGCCAAGGTCGCGACCTGGAAATGTTAGACACGAGCGAGTATTACCGGCTACTGGCTCGGCTGTGCCCTGGTGCGGCCTACGTGCGCATGGACCACGAGGCGGTTCCAGAGAAGGGTGTGACCTTTGACCCGGGGATGGAGCGTAGCAGACAGATCCAGGATACTCGCCCCCAACAAACAGGTGAGCGAGTATTCCTACCATAGCGCTACGACCAAATCTCCGTGGCCAGTGCCGTCTTAACGCATGGGCACGCTGGGCAGTTGCCCGGGGGCCCCTCGAGCGTAGGGGCCCCACGCTAATCTATGCACCGACCAGAATTTAAACACGAATTTTCCGAGCACCCGCCTCAACATTCACATCTCCCGCTATCTCGGGAGAAGGAGAAAAATGACGACTTGTAGCGGAGAGTCGGCGTGTCTGCATTCGCCAGGGACATTTTTGCGGGGCCCAGTGCACTGCTTTGCCCGGGGGCCTATAATGCTGTTAAGACGGCCTGGTCCATGGCCCCCGACGTAGGCTCAGACGCTGGACCCTCTGCTGCTTCGCCAAGTTAAGTTCATTTAAGGGTTAATTTAGCGGTCAGCGTAAGGGGTTAAGGATAGGGGCGTTATGGGCAAGGGGTTAAGTTTTTAGGGTAGGGGATTAAGATAAGGGGTTTAGGGTAACAGGTTAAGGGTAGGGGTTAAGATTAGGGTGTTTTAGGGTAAGGGGTTAGGGCCTTACCTTGGCATCGAAGCGGCCGGCGAGGTGAGTGGCGGCAAAGCACCGGCGGTCATTTGGTCGCGGCAAAACGGCCGCCACGGGACGCTTTTTTACGCTCCATGTTGGTAGTCCCAATACCACGATGGGCCGAAATATAAACAACAAAATGCGGAAGGAGAAAGACCCCGACCTCCCGGCTAGGACACAAATAACGCAAGGAGGCAAGGTCCGATTTGCACCTGCCCAGCTGAGAGGCGTCAAACCCACTAGTAGAGGCTACCATGGGGACGTCAACGAAATACATCATTTCCCCCCCGTTGTGGGGGACTAGAAGCCAAACCAAGCCCAAGACACAGTGCGGCCGTGGTCTGGTTCCTGGACTCTCCCTTCCTGTAATAAAACTGGGGGTTCTCGCAGACTCGACTCCTTGGAGTTGGGGGGTGAAGCAGAGTTATTTTGATGCAGGAAGCTATGCGGGGCCTTTGCCACTTTTCGACCTACCTGATTTGGGAGTATAGGGAAGGGGAGGGTGGTGTGAGCCAGGCACAGTGCGCGCCTCATTGACCCGTGGTGGTTTCTGCACTCGTTGGGTCTGGTCTGGTGGACTCCGAAGAAAGGAGGAGATCTTACTCTGGACTCTGGCCGCCGGAGGAGCGGAGACTGGAGAGAGGGAGCAGTTTGAGAGGGAGAGAGAGAGAGACAGGAAAATGAGAGACAGGAAAATGAGAGACAGGAAGGCAGATACAAAGGCAGTAATCGTTATTGATGTAATCTCTACCTTCCTCTGGGACACATGGTCTGAAGAGGTAACCAGGCACTTGAAGGGGAATAAAGGGCATGTAGTGACATTGCCGGGGGTCACTCACCCTCACCATGTGTTGGTCCCTGGGGTGTCTCTTGCTGCTGGGCGGCTGGAGTCACAGTGTGGGGGTCTCTGTTCGTGTCGCACAGAACGCCAGGCGTCTCTGCCTCATTTTGGGGCGAGGGATCCGGTGGTAGCTTCCTGTCACAGTCCGGGGGTCCCTGAGCATCCTGCTGGGGGGGTCCCTGTGCATCCTGCTGGGGTGGCCTCTGTGCCTCAGGTGGTCCTTCACCATTCAGATCCTCACACAGCTGGTTGAACATCTTCTTGTGATGAGGACGCACAAACCTGTGGAATTCTGAGAGACGGGGGAGGGGGACAGGTGTCACCTAATTCCCCTCACACAATCAGCCACACTATGCCAACCCACACCCTACATACTCCCTCCCCCCCCTCTCACCCCTCAGCAGTCTGTAGTGCTCTGGGCGCTCCGTCAGTAGCCCTGCGATCTCGGACACCATGGCGGAGTAGTCGTCCGTCTTCTTGTAGGAAGAGAGTGCGCTGAAGAAGCGCTGGTAATTGGAGAGCCCCAGAGCCTCCGTCACCTGGTTCAGGTACGCAGTCAGCTGACTCCGCCCCTCCTGCCCTGCGGGGCCGCGCCCACTGCCACCTGCTGGAGCTGCAGGGGTAGAAGGTGCCAGTGAAGGAGCCTCGGCTAGACACGCAGAGAGAAAGAGAAGGGGGAGCGCCCAAGTGTGAGGGAGGGGAGGGAGAGAGCGCGAAAGCAGTGTGCAAGGAGGAGGAGAGCGAGAAAGAAGTGTGCGAGGAGGAGGAGAGCGAGAAAGCAGTGTGCGAGGAGGAGAGAGCGCGAAAGAAGTGTGCGAGGAGGACATCACCATTTCTAAACATGTTGTCACTATGTTAAGCCCTGATATGTTTTTGTTCCCCAGGTGAGTGTTACATAGTTACATAGTAGATGAGGTTGGAAAAAAGACATACGTCCATCATGTTCAACCTATGCTAAACTTAGACAACAGATACTTTATCCTATATCAGCACTTACAGTATATTGATCCAGAAGAAGCAAACACAAACCCCAGTGACACATCATCTAATGATATCGCATAAGGGAAAAAATAACTTCCTTCCTGACTCCAAGAATTGGCAATCAGATTACTCCCTGTATCAACATCCTTCTCATGTTTATTTGGTATATCCCGGTATATCTTCCCTTGAACAAATCTATTGTATCTGCTATCACAGTCTCCATGGGTAACGAACCCCACACTGTAACTGCCCTTACTGTAAAGAACCCTTTCCTTTGTTGCTGGTGAAATCTCCTTTCCTCCAACCTTAAGGGATGACCCAAAGTCCTTTGTACTGCCCGTGGGATGAATAGTTCTTTTGAAAGCTCCTTGTATTGTCCCAAATATATTTGTATATAGTTAGCATATCCCCTCTTCGACGCCTCTTTTCTAATGTAAATAAATCTAACTTAGCTAGTCTCCCCTCATAAATCAGATTGTCCATCCCCTTTATTAATTTGGTGGCTCTTCTCTGCACAGTCTCTGGTTCAAGAACTTATTTTCTATGGAGTGGTGCCCCAAATTGTACTGCATATTCAAGGTATGGTCTTACTAATGTTTTATAAAGGGGCATAATTATGTTTACTTCCCTTCCATCCATTCCTGTTTAATGCAAGCAAGGATCTTGTTTGCCTTTGTAGCTACTGCATGACTTTGGGCACTATTGCTAAGCCTGCTGTCTACAGGCACTCCTAAATCCTTCTCCAAAGATTTTCCTAATTTATCCCAATTTAATTTGTAAGTCGCCTGTTTATTCTTGCTTCCCAAATACATAACCTTACAATTATCTGTATTAAAAACCTCATCTGCCATTTACCTGCCCACGTTTCCAGTCTCCCCAAGTCCTTCTGGATAGAAATTACATCCTGCTCTGATTCTACTACCTAACACAATTTAGTGTCATCAGCAAAGATGAAGACTTTTCCCTCTATGCCAACCTCAAGGTCATTAATAAACAAGTTAAAAAGCAGAGGTCCCAGTACCGATCTTTGAGGTACTCCCCTCACAACTTTAGCCCAACCTGAAAAAAGTTCCATTTATTACAACTCTGTTGTCTATCCTTGTACCAGTTTTCAATCCAGGTGCATATATTTTTATTGAGTACAATTTTCTTTATTTTGTACACCAACCTCGTGTGGAACCGTATCAAAAGCCTTTGCAAAATCTAAGTAGACAACATCAACTGCATTACCCTGGTCTAAATTCCTACTTACCTCCGCAAAGAAACAAATAAGGTTAGTTTGGCATGATCTATCCTTCATAAATCCATGATGGCTATTACTAATAATTTTGTTTTCCATTAGATTTACTGAATATTATCCATTACTAAACCTTCAAGTAGTTTCCCCACTATAGAAATCAGGCTTACAGGTCTGTAATTCCCCGGTTGTGATCTAGCTCCCTTTACATATAGGCACCATGTCTGCTTTACACCAATCTTGTGGTACAGAGCCTGTGAAAATGGAGTCCTTGAATATTACATGTAATGGTTTAGCCATTACAGTACTGAATTTCTCCTTAAGAACTATTGGATATATGCCATCGGGGCCAGGTACCTTATTAACTTTAATTTTATCAAGTCACCTATGAACTTCTTCCTCAGTTGACCAATTGTTCATTAATATAGAGGTTGTGGCTTCCTCCTGCGGCACTACTATTGAACTTTATTCTTCCCTGGTAAACACAGAGGCAAAGAATGTTTAATACCTCTGCTCTTTCCTTATCTCCAATAATCTGCCTGCCCATCTCACACTGAAAGGGTCCAATATTTTCTACTCTAATTTTTTTGTTATTAAGGTAAAGAACTTTAGTGTTAATCTTACTTTCTAATGCAATCCTTTTATCATTATCCATTTTTGCTCATGTGATTGCCCTTTTGCAACTTTTGTTACATTCCTTATAATTCTGATACGATGCCTCCGTCCCTTCTGACAAAGAATCTAAACGCCTGCCTGAATATTATCCATTACTAAACCTTCAAGTAGTTTCCCCACTATTGAAGTCAGGCTTACAGGTCTGTAATTCCCCGGTTGTAATCTAGCTCCTTTTTAAATATAGGCACCACGTCTGCTTTACGCCAATCTTGTGGTACTGAGCCTGTGGAAATGGAGTCCTTGAATACTAAATGTAATGGTTTAGCTATTACAGTACTGAACTCTTGGATGTATGCCATCGGGGCCAGGTGCCTTATTTACTTCAATTTTAATCAATTCGCCTATGAACTTCTTCCTCAGTTAACTAATTGTTCATTAATATGGAGGTTGTGGCTTCCTCCTGCGGCACTACTATTGAAATTGATTCTTCCCTCGTAAATACAGAGGCAAAGAATGTTTAATATCTCTGCTTTTCCCTTATCTCCAATAATCTGCCTGCCAATCTCACACTGAAAGGGCCCTATATTTTCTACTCATATTTTTGTTATTAAGGTACTTAAAGAACTTTAGTGTGGATCTCACTTTCTAATGCAATCTTTTTTTCATTATCCATTTTTGTTCATGTGGTTGCCCTTTGGCAACTTTTGTTATATTCCTTATAATTCTGATACGATGCCTCCGTCCCTTCTGACTTAAAGAATCTAACCGCCTTCTTCTTCTTGTCCATTTCCTCCCCTACCTGTTTATTTAGCCACATTGGTTTATACTTATTTCTTTTATACTTATTACCCAAGGGTATACACTGATGAGTGTGCTTTTCTAACAATGTTTTAAAGACTGAGCATTTATCTTCTACATTTTCCCTGCAAAAGCATCATCCCAATGTATTCAGTGTGTATTATTCTTCAGTTTATTAAAATCTGCCTTTCTAAAATGTAAAGTCTTTGTTTAACCCAAGTAATATGGTTTTTGATAATTTATTTAAAATAAGACCATGTTATGATCACTGTTACCCATATGTTCCCGGAATTAAATATTTGTTATTACTTCTACATTGTTTGATATTACCAAATCCAGTATTGCCCCTCTCCTGGTTGGTTCCTCAATAATTTGGGTAATGTAATTGTCTTTAAGCACCCCCAAAAACCTGTTTCCTTTCATTGTAATGCTAATCTCATTGCCCCAGTCTGTGTCTGTATAATTAAATATCACCCATTATGCAAACATGACCCAGTTTTGATGCCTTCTCCATTTGCAAAAGTATTTTAGCTTCCCCAATCCAATCTCACAGATATTTGGTGGTTTATAGCATATTCCCACAAACATTTTCTTTATACTTTTATCTCCACTGCTAATGTCTATCTACAAGGTCTCTACATTTTCATCATTCCCTTCATAAACATCGTCCCTTATAACAGGTTATAGATCCGGTTTAACATATAAAACATACTCCACCTCCTCTTCTATTTGCTCGATCCTTCCGAAAAAGGGAATAACCCTCTAAATTAACCTCCCAGTCATGAGTTTCATCCCAGCATGTTTCAGTACTGCCAATATCATCATACTGCTCCATTGTAGCTTTTAATTCAAGCTCCCCCATTTTGGTCTTTGGGTGTCTGATAGTGTCACAGGCAGACAGATATTCCCCTGCTCTCACTGTATAGTGTGTGTTTATATACACACTGCTTTCACTGCGTGTTACAGGCTGACAGATATTCTGCTGCTCTCTCTGTATAGTGTATACACACTGCATTCACTGTGTGTCACAGGCTGACAGATATTCTCCTGCCTTTTCTGCCATCTCTGTTTTCCCCCCCAGAAGAATTTGAATCTCTTCCCTTCCTCTGGGACACATGGTCTGAAGAGGTAACAAGGCACTTGCAGGGGAATAAAGGGCATGTTGTGACATTGTCGGGGGTCACTCACCATCACCATGTGTTGGTCCCAGGGGTCTCTCTTGCTGCTGGGTGGCTGGAGTCACAGTGTGGGGGTCTCCGTTCGTGTCGCACAGAACGCCAGGCGTCTCTGCATCATTTTGGGGCGAGGGATCCGGTGGTAGCTTCCTGTCACAGTCCGGGGGTCCCTGAGCATCCTGCTGGGGTGGCCTCTGTGCCTCAGGTGGTCCTTCACCATTCAGATCCGCACACAGCTGGTTGAACATCTTCTTGTGATGAGGACGCACAAACCTGTGGAATTCTGAGAGACAGTGGGGACAGGTGGGAGGTGTGAGACCCCTACCTCCCCCATACTGTGTCACCTAATTCCCCTCACACAATCAGCCACACTATGCCAACCCACACCCTACATACTCCCTCCCCCCCCTCTCACCCCTCAGCAGTCTGTAATGCTCCGGCCGCTCCGTCAGAAGCCCTGCGATCTCGGACACCATGGCGGAGTAGTCGTCCGTCTTCTTGTAGGAAGAGAGTGCGCTGGAGAAGCGCTGGTAATTGGAGAGTCCCAGAGCCTCCGTCACCTGGTTCAGGTACGCAGTCAGCTGACTCCGCCCCTCCTGCACTGCGGGGCCACACCCACTGCCACCTGCTGGAGCTGCAGGGGTAGAAGGTGCCAGTGAAGGAGCCGCCGGCTAGACACGCAGAGAGAAAGAGAAGGGGGAGCGCGCAAAAGAAAGGGGGGGATCGCCCAAGTGTGAGGGAGGGAGCGAGAAATCAGTGTGCGAGGAGGAGAGAGCGAGAAATCGGTGTGCGAGGAGGAGAGCGAGAAATCAGTGTGCGAGGAGGAGGAGAGCGTGAAATCAGTGTGTGAGGAGGAGGAGAGCGTGAAATCAGTGTGCGAGGAGGAGGAGAGCGAGAAAGCAGTGTGCGAGGAGGAGGAGAGCGAGAAAGCAGTGTGCGAGAAAGCAGTGTGCGAGGAGGAGAGCGAGAAATCAGTGTGTGAGGAGGAGGAGAGCGAGAAATCAGTGTGTGAGGAGGAGAGCAAGAAATCAGTGTGCGAGGAGGAGGAGAGCGAGAAATCAGTGTGCGAGGAGGACATCACCATTTCTACATGTCACTATGTTAAGCCCTGATATGTTTTTGTTCCCCAGGTGAGTGTTACATTGTTACATAGTAGATGAGGTTGAAAAAAGACATAAGTCCATCATGTTCAACATATGCTAAATTTAGATGATAGATACTTTATCCTATATCCGTACTTACAGTATAATGATCCAGAGGAAGCAAACACACAACCCCAGTGTCATATCGTCCAATGATATCTCATAAGGGGAAAAATAAATTCCTTCCGGACTCCAAATATTGTCAATCACATTACTCCCTGGATCAACGTCCTTCCCATGTTTACTTATTTGGTATATCCCTGTATCTCTTCCCTTTCTTTGAACAGATTTTCTATTGTATCTGCTATCACAATTTCCATGGGTAATGAAAGAAATCTGTCAAGATCCCTTTCCTTTGTTGCTGGTGAAAATCTCCTTTCCTCCAACCTTAAGGGATGGCCCTGTGTCCTTTGTACTGCCCTTGGGATGAATAGTTCCTTGTATTGTCCCCGAATATATTTGTATATAGTTATGTCCCCGCTTAGACGCCTCTTTTCTTTTTTTTTTTTTTTTATAACTTCAAGTTTATTAGAAATTTTTCATTACAAGTTGTATCGTGAATACAGGTAACATATACAATCACAGTATTACATTCAGGTACGATACATTTATCCTCTCCTTTGGGCGTGGAATGGAATAATAGCAACAAAGGGGCCTTCTTTAGACCGAAAGGTCCGGGAGGACATTGAAACTTGGGGGTAAAAAGAAAAAGACAAAAATGAGGGTGAGGAAGGGAGAGAAGGGAAAAAGGGGGGGGGAGGGGGGACGCAGGCTCTCAGGGCTTCTGTCTCCTTATGGTCTAGGCTGTGCCGAAAGACGCCTCTTTTCTAATGTAAATAAATCTAATTTAGCTAGCCTCTTCTCATAAATCAGATTGTCCATCCCCTTTATTAATTTGGTGGCTCTTCTCTGCACTCTCTCTAGTTCCATAATGTATTGTCTAAGGATTTGTGCCCAAACTGTACTCCATTTTCAAGGTGTGGTCTTACTAACGCTTTATAAAGGGGCATCATTATGTTTACTTCCCTTTCATTCATTCCACTCACAACTTTAGCCTGAAAAGGTTCCTTTTATTACAACTCTGTTGTCTGTCCTTCAACCAGTTTTCAATTCAGGTGCAAATATTTTTTATAGAGTCCAATTTGCTTTATTTTGTACACTAACCTCTTTTGTGGCACTGTATCAAACGCCTTAGCAAAATCTAAGTAGACCACATCAACTGCATTACCCTGGTCTAAATTCCAACTTCTCTCCGCAAAGAAACTAATAAGGTCAGTTTGGCAAGATCTATCCTTCATAAATCCATGCTGGCTGTTACTAATAATTTTTTTTTCCATTAGGTATTCCTGAATATTATCCCGTATTAAACCTTCAAGTAGTTTCCCCACTATTGATGTCTTACAGGTCTGTAATTCCCCGGTTGTGATCTAGTTCCCTTTTTTACATATAGGCACCACATCTGCTTTACGCCAATCTTGTGGTACTGAGCCTGTGGAAATGGAGTCCTTGAATATTAAATGTAATGGTTTAGCTATTACTGAGCTTAACTCCTTGAGAACTCTTGGATGTATGCCATCGGGGCCAGGTGCCTTATATACTTTAATTTTATCAAGCCGCCTATGAACTTCTTCCTCAATTAACCAATTGTTCGTTAATATAGGAAGTTGTGGCTTCCTCCTGCGGCACTACTATTGCAATTGATTCTTCCCTGGTAAATACAGAGGCAAAGAATTTGTTTAATATCTCTGCTTTTTCCTTAAAAGAACAGAAAGCGCACAGGGGGTTAAAACCAAGAGTGAATAATAAACTCTTGGTTTTAACCCCCGGTGCGCTCTGTGCGCTTTCTGTACTTGTTTTTGGGGATGCCATCTTTGGAGCCCCCTTTAGGAGTGCTTTGAGGAGGTGCTCGTGCATGGTCAGCAGCAAGGGGGGGGGGGAATCTAATTTCTTCGGACGGCTCGAGCGCGGACAGTTCATCTGTATCTTTGCTTTTTCCTTATCTCTAATAATCTGCCTGCCCATCTCACACCGAAAAGGTCCTATATTTTCTTCTCTCATTTTTTTTGTTATTAAGATACTTAGATAACTATTTAGTGTTGATCTTGCTTTCTATTGCAATCCTTTTTTCATTATCCATTTTTGCTAATTTGATTGCCCTTTTGCAATTTTTGTTACATTCCTTATAATTCTGATACGATGCCTCTGTCCCTTCTGACTTAAAGAATCTAAACACCTTCCTCTTCTTGTCCATTTCCTCCCCTACCTGTTTATTTAGCCACATTGGTTTAGACTTGTTTCTTTTATACTTATTACCCAAGCGTATACACTGATAAGTGTCCTTTGCTAACAATGTTTTAAAGACTGCCCATTTATCTTCCACATTTTTCCCTGCAAAACATCATCCCAGTGTATTACTTGTAGATTAGTCCTCAGTTTATTCAAATCTGCCTTTCTAAAATTTAAAGTCTTTGTTGAACAAAAGTAATCTGTTTTTTGATAATTTATTTCAAATGAGACCATGTTATGATCACTGTTACCCAAATGTTCCAGGACTTGAATATTTGCTATTACTTCTACATTGTTTGACATTACCAAATCCAGTACGGCCCCTCTCCTGATTGGTTACTCAATAATTTGGGTTAAGCACCCCCAAAAACCTGTTTCCCTTTGTTATAATGCTAATCTCATTGCCCCAGTCTATGTCTGGATAATAAAATCCCCCATTATGCAAACATGACCCAGTTTTGATGCCTTCTCCATTTACAAAAGTATTTTAGCTTCCTCAATCTCAGATATTTGGTGGTTTATAGCATATCCCTACAAACATTTTCTTTATACTTTTACCTCCACTTCTAATTTCTATCCACAAGGTCTCTACATTTTCATCATTCCCTTCATAAATACCTTACCTTATAACAGGTTTTAGATCCGTTTAACATATAAACATAGTCCACCTCCTCCTCTATTTGTTCGATCCTTCAGAAAAAGGGAATAACCCTCTAAATTAACTGCCCAGTCATGAGTTTCATCCCAGCATGTTTCAGTAATGCCTAGATCATCATAATGCTCCCTTGTAGCTATTTATTCAAGCACCCCCACTTTGGTCTTTGGGTGTCTGATTGTGTCATAGGCTGACAGATATTCTACTGCTCTCTCGGTATAGTGTGTGTATATACACACTGCATTCACTGTGTCACAGGCTGACAGATATTCTGCTGCTCTGTGTAGTGTGTGTTTATATACACACTGCTCTCTCGGTATAGTGTGTATATACACATTGCATTCACTGTGTGTCACAGGCTGACAGATATTCTGCTGCTCTGTGTAGTGTGTGTTTACACACACACACACAGTAAGCAGTGTCACAGTGTTTGTGTTTTACACAATCTACACCATAGGTTCTCTTTCTTTATTCTGGGTTGCGAGACTGCCTCGGCATCCCGACCCTCAGTGCCCATCACACATACATACACCAGAGGGAAATACATCAGCGGGACCATCCGCACGTCCAAAGCGTAATTCTGTTTATCCACTTCGCCATTTACAATCATACACCATCTGTTGAGCTTCTAACCCATTTGGGTCATATGAGTGCAATGATTGAAGCTTTTTTCACATCATATTGACATTTTATATGCTAGATTACACTATACACGTTCTCTGTGTTTTATATCTGGGTTGGAATCCAGCGCTCCCCATTTTCTGTGAGAAGATTCGCTGAGAAGAACTATTAGGATAATTCTATTTTTAACTTGTTTATTAATGACCTTGAGGTTGGCATACAGAGCAAAGTCTCCATCAGAGCAGGATGTAATTTCTCTCCAGAAGGACCTGGGGAGACTGGAAACTTGGGCAGGTAAATGGCAGATGAGGTTTAATACAGATAAATGTAAGCTTATGTATTTGGGAAGCAAGAATAAACCGACGACGTACAAATGAAATGGGGATACATTGTGGGAATCTTTGATGGTGAAGGATTTAGGAGTGCATTGTAGACAGCAGGCTTAGCAATAGTGCCCAAAGTCATGCAGTAGCTGCAAAGGCAAACAAGATCTTATCTTGCATTAAACGGGCAATGGATGGAAGGGAAGTAAACATAATTATGTCCCTTTACAAAGCGTTAGTAAGACCACACGATGAATATGGAGTACAATTTTGGGCACCACTCTTCAGAAAAGACATTATGGAACTAGAGAGAATGCAGAGAAGAGCCACCAAATTAATAAAGGGGATGGACAATCTGATTTATGAGGAGAGGCTAGCTAAATTAGATTTATTTACATTACAAAAGAGGCATCTAAGAGGGGACATGATAACTATATACAAATATATTTGGGGACAGTACAAGGAGCTTTCAAAATAACTATTCATCCCAAGGGCAGTACAAAGGACATGGTGTCATACCTTAATGTTGGAGGAAAGGTGATTTCACCAACAACCAAGGAAAGGGCTCATTACAGTAAGGCCAGTTACAGTGTGGGATTCATTACCCATGGAGACTGGGATGGCAGATACAATAGATATCTTCAAAAAAAGGTTGGACATCTTATTGAAAGGAAATGTATACAGGGATATACCTAATAAGTTAAAGGGAATGATAAGTAATGGGAAGGATGTTGATCCAGGGAGTAATCTCATTGCTAATATTTGGAGTCAGGAAGGAATTTATTTTTCCCCTTATGAGATATCATTAGACGATATGTTACTGGGGTTTTGTTTGCTTCCTCTGGATCCATATACTGTAAGTACGGATATAGGACGATAAAGTATCTGACGTCTAAATTTAGTATAGGTTGAACTTGATGGACGTATGTCTTTTTTTCAACCTTATCTACTATATAACTACTATGTAACTATGAGTTGAAGAGCGCCCTCTCTTTTTGTTCTTTTCCCGGCCCATATACAGAGCCTTGTAGGACCCCGACAGAGAGTGAAGAGGGGGAGACACTCAAAGAGCAGTTGGATAGGTAGAACGTGAACCAGGAGACCGCTGCATCACGGAGGCCAAATGACTGTTGGGTGTGCAGGAGGAGGTGATTAACGGGGCGAAGGCAGCAGAGAGATCCAGGAGAATTAGTAAGGAGAAGGGAATGCTTAGACGTAGCTGTGGGTCGGTCATTGGCCAATTGTTAGTGGGGTCTCGGTGGAGAGTAGAGGGCAGAAACCAGATTGCAAAGAGTCAAGCAGTGAGTTGGAGGAGAGAAGGTGAGCCAAGTGGCTTGGAGGCAAAGGGGAGACGAGAGAGGGGGCGGTAGTTAGAGAGGGAGTGGAGGAGACGTGAGGGAATAGGATCAAGGGGGCAGGTTTTAGGGTGAGATAATAAGAGGAACACGGGGACCTCATCCTCAGTTACTGGTGGAAATGAGCGGAGGGTGGATGTAAGTGTGTGAGAGGAGGTAGGTGTTACATGTGGAGCATGACCCGAAGAGAGGTCATGTCTAATGGAAATCTTACCTGTGAAGTACTGTAGGTAGGTAGGAGCACACACACACACACACACACACACACGTCAGTATGGAGTGACAATGTGTGTATACTCTCACATTCCTCCTCACCTCGTTAAAGTTTCCTTTCCCTCGGGGCTCCACATACATGGGTTTCACGTCCTCTATCCGTGAAGAGAGTCCATGTTCCTGCGCGGGAACACGGGAGTGGAACCTGTCACAGCGTGTGCGAGAACGCGCGTTTGTACGCGTGGGCGAGAACGCGCGTTTGTACGCGTGGGCGAGAACACGCGTTTGTACGCGTGGGCGAGAACGCGTGTACGCGCGGGCGAGAACGCGTGTACGCGCGGGCGAGAACGCGTGTGTGTGTGCGAGAACACGTGTGTGTGTGTGTGTGTGTGTGCGAGAACACGTGTGTGTGTGCGAGAACGCGTGTGTGTGTGCGAGAACGCGCGTTTGTACGTGTGCGCGAGAACGCGCGTTTGTACGTGTGCGCGAGAACGCGCGTTTGTACGTGTGCGCGAGAACGCGCGTTTGTACGTGTGCTTAGGGGGGGGGGGTAATAGATTACTCACCCTCCAGTACTCCAGACTTTTATCCAAAACTGGATATGAGGGGAAGAAAACCAGGAGCCCGTGAGGGACCACGCGAGCGATGTTACCTGGGGATATGCAGCATGTCAGCACAAGAGGGAGGGGGGTTACCTGGGGATATGCAGCATGTCAGCACGAGAGGGAGGGGGGTTACCTGGGGATATGCAGCCTGTCAGCACGAGAGGGAGGGGGGTTACCTGGGGATATGCAGCCTGTCAGCACGAGGGGGGTTACCTGGGGACATGCAGCCTGTCAGCATAAGGGGGAGGAGGGGGTTATCTGGGGACATGCAGCCTGTCAGCACGAGGGGAAGGGGGGGTTACCTGGGGACATGCAGCATGTCAGCACGAGGGGAAGGGGGGGTTACCTGGGGACATGCAGCCTGTCAGCACGAGGGGAAGGTGGGGTTACCTGGGGACATGCAGCATGTCAGCACGAGGGGAAGGTGGGGTTACCTGGGGACATGCAGCATGTCAGCACGAGGGGAAGGGGGGGTTACCTGGGAACAGGCAGTTAGAGTGGCGATTAGCGGGTGACAAACCGCTGATACATTACCTATCGTCTTTCCCAGAGATGATAAATATTCCTCTGTAAACCTGCAAGAGTGAGATTGGAGGAGGAGAGGGGGGAGGAAGAGAGGGTGTGAGCAGTGATGACGGGGAAAGAGCCCGTGAGAAACACAGGGGGGGGGTTGGGTTGCAGCGAAAAGAGAGCAAGAAACAGCAGGGGTGGGGGGGGGAAGTTGCGTAAGAGACGGGGAGGGTGGGGGGGGGGGAAAAGAGTGCGTAAGAGACGGGGAGGGTGGGGGGGGAGAGAAAGTGTGTCAGACGACGGATGGGGGGGGAGCGCGGGTGAGAGACGGCAGAGTGGGGGTGAGAGAAAGAGCGTGAGAAACAGACAGATGAGAGTGCGCGAGACGGTGGGGGAGGAGCTCGTGAGTGCTGCGGGGGAGCCGGCGTGGGAGAGAAAGGGGGTACGCTTGCGTGACTCACCTTCGGTCATACGCAGAGCTGAGCTGCGAGCCGTCAGGGCCCCGGGGGACAATCCCCACCCACATCTGGTGCTTGTCAATCACATGCGGATTCTCCAGAGTCACCGGGAATGGGCTGCAGAACGAGAGACACCGCAGTCACCGCAGCACCCGCCATGATACCCATGGCCCACACCCGGCAGCATAATCACCGGGGTCCCCATCTCTCCCACAGACACAGAAGCCAGCCCCCCCCCACATACCATATGCTCTCTCCCCCCCCCCCAAAATCACTCACATCTGCATCTCCATGGTGAAGGAGGAGAGAGGGCAGAGGGTCCCACTAGTCAGGATGATGCTTCTTACACCTTGTTTCACCAAATCATTCATCGTGTATCCTGGGCTGAAGCACCAATAACTCAGAACCTTCCCTGCAAGAGAGAGACCATCAGCACACACAGAGGGAGAGAGAGACAGAGGGGGAGAGACAGAGGGAGGGAGAGAGAGACAGAGGGAGAGAGAGACCATCAGCACACACAGAGGGGGGGAGGGAGAGAGGGAAGGAGGGGGAGAGAGAAAGAGGGGGAGAGAGAAAGAGAGAAAGAGGGGGGAGAGAGAAAGAGGGGGAGAGAGAAAGAGGGGGAGAGAGAGAGAGATAGAGAGAGAGAGAGACCATCAGCACACACAGAGGGAGAGAGACAGACGGGGAGAGACAGAGGGAGAGAGACAGAGACACAGAGGGAGAGAGAGAGAGACACAGAGGGAGAGAGAGAGAGACACAGAGGGAGAGAGAGACCATCAGCACACACAGAGGGGGAGAGACAGAGGGAGAGAAAGAGAGAGAGAAAGAGAGAGACAGAGGGAGAGAAAGAGAGAGACAGAGGGAGAGAAAGAGAGAGACAGAGGGAAAGAAAGAGAGAGACAGAGAGAGGGAGAGAGACAGAGGGAGAGCGACAGATGGAGAGAGACAGATGGAGAGAGACAGAGGGAGAGAGGCAGAGGGGGAGAGAAAGAGGGAGAGAGGGAGAGAGAAAGAGGGAGAAAGAGGGAGAAAGAGGGAGACACTCAGCAGAGCGAGAGAAACCGACCCTCGATACACAGAGATGAGCCAGGAAGGCAGAGAGACCGACTGAGACAGATAGACGTTTCTACCAGTGTCCCTGCTGCGTTCCCCCTCCCTCCCCCCATCCCGCCTGTATCTCTCCCCCCTGCCAGTCCTCACCCGGCTTCTTGGTGCTGGTGCTGCTCCACACGTCCCCTCTGGGCTTCTTCCTCTGGCTGGTGTCCGGGTGGATGTGAACCTGGGAAATGAGACAAGTAGTGACACGCCACGGCAAGGGCAGCAGCCTGTCATTGTGCCAAGTGACACACAGGCCCCCCTATTACGTTTCGGAGGGGGGGGGGGGTGTGAAGACTGGGGAAGGGTAGAGGAAGTGGTCGGTGGGCCCAGACTCACCTTGTAATATTTGGAGACTTTCTGGTTCAAGGCAGAACTGGCAGCGCCATCCTGTGGCTCAATGTTAAACACAATCTGCAGAGAACGCAGGACAGGCAGTAAGAGACGGGGGCGCACCCTGACCCCAAAACACCGCCACTCTGGCAGCAAAATGCTAAACATTGCTTTCTTCCCTTTACCCAGCTATGTATCTCTTATTGTGCACCTCTTCTGTCCCAGAGCATGCTGCTTTCTTCCCTTTACCCAGCTATGTACCTCTTATTGTGCACCTCTTCTGTCCCTGAGCATGCTGCTTTCTTCCCTTTACCCAGCTATGTATCTCTTATTGTACACCTCTTCTGTCCCAGAACATGCTGCTTTGTTCCCTTTACTCAGCCATGTAACTCTTATTGTGCACCTCTTCTGTCCCAGAGCATGCTGCTTTGTAATGTCGGAGTTGGCCACTGTTTATATTCCTTTTTGGGGTAAATATATTTGGGGTACAGAAATAAGGAACGGGCTACACCATGTCAGCAATACATGAAAGTACAGCCATACAATAGCCAAGACAATCATTCCCCAAAAGAACAAATGGAAGACTTCAGCAAGAACACAAAAAGGGGGAACAGTTCTGCCGTTGTCCCAAGACCCAAACTTCTCATGGATCTCTATGACTAATGTATGCCTGTATATAACTTTATTTATATAGCGCCCACAGTGTACTCTGTGCTTTACAAAGACAATGTAGTGCAGGGACCAGCGCAAAGTCAGACACTAGGGAAGGAAAGCCCGGAGAGCTTACAATCTAAGCGGTGTGTTGGGAGACTTACAGAGACGGGTTATTCAAAAACCTGTCCTGGCTGCTGGGCGCACGCACGGGTCCTCTCAAAGGGTTGGAGGAGTGGCCGTGCGAGTGCACGGCAGCTGGGGAGGAGATTTAAAGATGGTGGCGCGGTGACCAGCAGTAAGATGACCTGCGGCGAGTCGTCCTGGAGGCGGAGCGTCGGTGGACAATAAGGTCGTGGCCAAACGTCCTATTCCGGAGCAGGAGTGGCTGAGCTCCAGTCCCCAAGGGCCACGTTCCAAGGAAATCCCACAGGTGGCTGAATCAGGAGCTCGGTCACAATGACTGAGCTACCTGTGCTGAAGCAGGGGCATCCTTAGAACCTGACCTGTTGGTGGTCCTTGAGGACTGCAGCTGGCTACTCCTGTGGTAGAGTATTTCCTCCCGGTGAATAAACACTCGGCACTTGACCGCTACCCGAGTGCTACTCTTTCTGCTTCCGTATAATAAATGACCATACAGGGCTCTACGACGATGGGAACCTGTCGGCCCTCCGGGGGGGAACCTGTCGGACCTCCGGGGTGGAACCTGTCGGACCTCCGGGGGGGAACCTGTCGGCCCTCCGGGGGGGAACCTGTCGGACCTCCGGGGGGGAAACTGTCGGCCCCCTGGGTGGGAACCTGTCGGCCCTCCGGGGGGAAACTTGTCGGCCCTCCGGGTGGGAACCTGTCGGCCCTCTGGGTCTCGTCCGCTCACCTGGATGATATCCGCCAGTTTCTGCAGCCCCACCAGGTTTGTGAAGAGCCCGGAACCTGAAGAGGATACTTGGATTCAGAACACAGTGTGTATATGTATTGTTTGTATAATGTATATGTGTGTATGTATTGTTTGTATGTATGTATAATGTATGTGTACTTTACAAGAGACAAGACAGTACAGGGAATTATGACACAATAAGTGCAACAAAGACAGTAGGAAAGGAAATCCCTGCCCCGGAGAGCTTACAATCTAAGTGGTAGGTTGGGAGGCTTAAGAGACAGCAGGTGAGGGAATAAGTGCAGTAGATGGCAGTGCTTGGGCACAGTGGTTGGTAGGAGTGACTGTGGGTTGGGACAGTAGCCATTAGTGCAGGCTATTGGAAGGCTTCTTTTAAAGGAGAGATCCACGTGACCCTGTCCAGAGAAGCCTTAGGCCTCAATTATACCAGAAACTGCAGAGGGAACCGGTGATGTCACCGTAGCAGAAGCGATTTGTAGCGCTACAGCAGAGGAGAAATGACCACTTCCTGGTTTGTTTAAGATGCGCTGTGATTGGCCGTGCCAATCACGTGATGCGGCCATCGCTTGAAAAAACAAAATCTTAAATCTCTTCCATCAGACAGAAGCTTTGCAGCATGTCACGGCGCTACCGTCGCGATTGGTATGTGCGCTTCCATTGCATTTGATTGTTTTGTAGCTGCGCGGCCTCGCGCGCGATTTCTGGTATAATCACAGCCTGACACATCGTCTCACAACCTTGAGGCACGGGTCACACGGCTGCTGACCCGGAAGAGTAGTAACTCCTTCAGTGCCACACTGAATAGTCTCCCTGTGAGAACAGGGCGAGCGCGGAGAGGCGCTTACTATCTAAGGATGGGGCTCAATATGTAAACGTGTCCCTCTTCCCCCTGCCCTCCGCCCCAGGAGGCTTCTTACTTGCGCCCATGTGCTGTATGATCTGTTCCAGGGACTCCAGGAGGCCGGACTTTGTGCCAAATGTGATTCCCGCGGCGGCGAACAGATCAAAGATGTAACTGCGGAAGGGAAGAGGTCAGCGTCGGCGCGGTGCGAGGTTACACTTTGCGCGAGCAGCGGTACTTTTATTGCGGTGGATTCCCCGCACGTGTTCGGGGAACCCGGAGGTTTCGCGTTTGCTAAATCGCAAAAACAGTTTGATTTTTAAAGACCCCATCATTGTATTTTGCCATTTTTTAGTTTAATAACTTGAATAATTTCACAGAATGTCACAAAAAAAATAAAAAGTTATGGTGGACATCTACATTCTGTACCCCACCATCTTTCTTTCCCCAATTTTATTTTCTGTACCGCTTTAAACTTTTGAAAAAACAAATTAAAAAATAAATAAATTATATATACAGTATATATATTATGTTAAAAAAAAGTACTAAAATCCTCCACAGTACAGCAAATAAAAATACCCCGTGTGAGAACATTTCATGTCTCAGACAGGTCTGTAACCCTGCCCTTCCCCATTATCTCTTAGCATACAGTGCTTCCACTGCAGTCAAGGATTCTGGGTAATGACATGCAAATGAGCACACAGTGTCACTCTCTACGTCTTATCCATTCTAACACGGACGCCTATAAGCCGATGCCTGCCGCATTACACGGCGTTTCAGCACAGCCTGGGTTACAGAAGTGCACAGCCACTAGGGGTCCAGGTCAAAGTGGATAAGAAGAACAGAGTGACACACTGTGTGCTGATTTGCATGTCATTACCCAGAATCCCTGGCTGCAGTGGAAGTGCTGTATGCTGAGAGAATGGGGAAAGGCGGGGTTGCAGACCTGTCCGAGACATTATCCACTTCTTGAATGTCAAACTATGCATACTATAGAAGGATGCCAGTGTTATGGCACCAACGTATGACCTCTTCCTGAGTTCACCTCGTACACAATATAAAAAGTTCAAAGACAATGTCTGATTAATAGTAATAATAATAATAATAAGTGTTCGACAAACCTATACATTTGCTCGCCCCGGGCGAGTGGATTTAACCCCCGGGCGAGTAAATATTGGCCCAAGGTGGCGAGTAGATTTTTTTGTGTGGCGAGTAGATTTTTTGGTGATTTGTCAACCACTAATAATAATAATAATAGCATGTTCTTGTATAGCGCTGCTAGTTTTACGTAGCGCTTTACAGACACATTTTGAAGGCACAGGTCCCTGCCCCGTGGAGCTTACAATCTATGTTTTTGGTGCCTGAGGCACAGGGAGATAAAGTGACTTGCCCAAGGTCACAAGGAGCAGACACCGGGAATTGAACCTGATTCAAACTCAGTGCCAATCAGTGTCTTTACTCAGAGCCACTCCTCCCGGATTAACCCTCGTGCTCACTGAATGCCATCATTACCCATCTCCCCTGGAACGCGGGTGACGAGGAGATCTGAGCTGACCATGGCAGTGGCATGTTGAGGGTATTGGCGGGATGGTACCTACCTCCCATCCTTTGTGACCCCTCCCCCGTTAGCGGGAAGCACCGTAGATTCAATGGAGAGTTCCAGCTGCAGGAGGGCTCCTGGGGGGGAAGAGAGCAGAGGCTGGAGCAGGCAGCACAGAGACAGACACACCGTATTGGGCTGGGCGCTTGTACAGAGGAGGCATCACAGGCCTCAGGCCTCCCATGGAAGTGTCATGTTGGAATAGTTAAGAGATTCCTGGTAGCACAATATGCTTGTATAAAGCATGCGGTGTTTTAATGCCGCACGGGTAAGACGGTGTCAGACCCCTGCGGCCAATTGGACACGTGAGCAGTGGCCCGGCACATGCCCAGCCTGGAGGGGGCAGCGTTCCTCACCCTTTATCTTGGCAATGTCCACCAGCTCCATGTTCAGACCTGCAAGTACAGGGACAGCAAAGGTTGCGTCACTGCTCCGGAGGGGACAGGCGACTTCTGACCTGCCGGTTACCCTCCCACTCCACCCAGGCATATCCACAAAGCGTATGGTGACAGAATATACCAGGGCGCGCTCTCAGACTGAATTCAAATAGATATGAATAACAATAAAAAATAGTATTATATTACCATATGCAGGGGGCCCCTGTAGACCACAATGTACGTGTACGCCTTCGGAGTCCACTGTCCGCAGCTCAGAAACCCTTTAGGGGAACCACCTTTCCTTGTTCCCCAATGAATGTGACAAAAACAGAAAACAAGGGGAGCGCGAGTAAAAAAATGTCTGAAAAATGAAATACCATAGGATCTGTAGGCAGACTGGTTAACGATGTGGCCAGACTCACCCAACACCTCAATGATGCACAAGGGTTCTGATGGAACCAGTCAATGCACTTCTTGTGGTGTAATCTATGCAGGGCTGGGTCACTGAGAGAGTGATAAACATCATAGATACTCACACGGGCTTGTGTGAGTACAGGTACAGACAGAGCCTGAGGAAGCTTCACCAAGCGAAACGCGTTGCTCCAATTCACCAAAGACATTTGTACCCCGGAGGTCACCGTAGGGAAGCGTGAGGGTGCGTTCCAGCCGTGCGTGTCATCTATTGCTGCCCGGACGCAGGGAGCTCTCGAACGGGACGAGCCCCACGGACTTTGCTGCATCCAACGGGGGATTTTTAGATGCGAGTTTATACTATTGTCGTTTGTTTTTATTACATTTGAAACGTTTCACTCCCACTCTCCCTGTGTTTCACCGACACTGAGGGGAGTTCTGATTGAGACCAGGCGAGAAGGAGCCATACCGAGTGACTAGCAGAGAGTATAACATCCAACCAAACCAAGGAAAGAACCACCTGTACTCACACAAGCCCGTGTGAGTATCTATGATATTTATCACTCTTTCACTGACCCATCCCTGCATAGATTACACCACAAGAAGTGCATTGACTGTGGTCCTATCAGAACCCGTGTGCATCATTGAGGTGTTGGGTGAGTCTGACTACATTGTTAACCAGTCTGCCTGCAGATCCTATGGTATTTCATTTTACAGACATTTATTTACTCACGCTCCCCTTGTTTTCTGTTTTTGTCATATTCCACAAAGCAGCAGCCCAGTCATAACCAAGTAGGACCCCTCCATCCAGCCAACGTTTCAGTCCCCTCGGGGCCTTCCTCAGCCAAATTATTGGGATCAGAAAACCCGCCCCTTCAGTTGTTAGCACGCGACGCTGGCGCACCGCGAGGATGTGAGGCCCGCGCGGCTCACCGGAGCTCGCCGACTCCATGTTGAATTCGGAGTGGATGGTTTTCAGCTCCAGGGCCTCGGCCTGCTCCTGCAGCACCAGGTTTATGGCCTCGACCCCCGATGCCACGTCATATGGGGTCAGGTCAAAGGAGGACGACTCTTCGCACATGCGCTCCTGGGAGGGGGGCGGGGAGAGGGAGATGCAGCTCAGTACCAGGGGGACAGGGGGAGCACAGGGGTGGAGGGACGAGATATACAACCAGACACTCACTACATTGTGCGCTTCATCAAATATCACCACGGTCCCCTTCAGGTCTATGTTATGGGCTCGGCGGCTCTGAGGAACAAAGACGCCTGGTCGTATACACTGCTCACATAGCAAAGAACTCAATCCTATATATATATAAACAGCTCACATTGCAAAGACCCCAATCCAATAAAAGGCAGACACCTGATGGGGCTCCCCAAGAGCTGCTCCCCTCTGCAAAGGACCAGTGTGCTAAGGGTTAACAGTTGCTTGTACTTTGTGGAACGTCAACCCCACCCACTGCAATGTTAATGAGCCAAGAGGACAAAGAACTTTGTATTAACAGTTGCATTTAATCTGAACCCTTCAGTGTACATCTGCGTCACCCCAAAGGTGGACAGTCAAAGGGTGAAACTCGACAGTCAAAGGGTGAAACTCGCCAGCCCTTTTATCACCTGCACCCAATTTTCCAACTCTATCTGCCCATGAAATGTCTGTGAATTGACTGTATAACCTCTGTTCTTTTAATGTAACCGTGTATTGTTATAGCTCTGTGCCCAGGACATGCTTGAAAACGAGAGGAAACTCTCAATGTAATACTTCCTGGTAAAACATTTTTATAAATAAATATAAACATCTCACATAGCAGAGACCCCGATCCTATATAAACAGCTCACATAGAGACCCCGATCCTATATAAACAGCTCACATAGCAGAGACCCCGATCCTATATAAACAGCTCACATAGAGACCCCGATCCTATATAAACAGCTCACATAGCAGAGACCCCGATCCTATATAAACAGCTCACATAGAGACCCTTATTCTTTAAAACAGCCGACACTATAAGCCCCTACATATTACATTTAGATACCTTGGGGTCCAGGAGATAGTTATAGGGCATAAATATAATGTCCGCTTGCTGCTTCAAACTCCGGGACAGGTAGTAAGGGCAGGCCCTGCAGAGAGAGAAAGGGGCGCAGGAGGGGGGGGGGGGGGGGGGGGGGGGGGGGAGGAGAGCAGGCTTAGAATGAAAGTGCATCACTGAAAGAGTGGTGGGTGCGTGGAAAGGACTCCCAGTGAAGATCTGGGGGATACATTGAGCAGTTAACCCGTGGAGAAGCAGAGGGTCCCCTCACTCACAGCCCACCTGTGTTTGGTGCCGCTCTTCACCAGATCCTCAATGTCCAGAATGTGACTGGTCAGATCCTTTTCCGTACTCTTCTCTGGGGGGGTGGGGGGGGGGGGGGGGGGAGGGAGAATGGGGGTGTTATTACCCTTTTACTCATGGATGGGTTCTGCATTGCAATGCTACTCCCTCTAGCACCGCAGAGGTTAATCCCATCCTACACCTCAGTCCTGCTCTACAGCACCCTCTGCTATTCTTGTACTGACCCCAAATATACAGCTCTGACTTTCCACCTCAGTCCTGCTCTGTGGCACTCCCCCAGTGCAGACCTCCCACCCACCACAACCTCCCCCTCCCAGTGCAGACCACCCACCCACCACAACCTCCCTTTCCCAGTGCAGACCATCCACCCACCACAACCTCCCCCTCCCAGTGCAGACCATCCACCCACCACAACCTCTCCCTCCCAGTGCAGCCCATCCACCCACCACAACCTCCCCCTCCCAGTGCAGCCCATCCACCCACAACCTCCCCCCCCAGTGCAGCACACCCACCCACCCACAACCTTCCTCCCCAGTGCAGAACAACAACACACCACAACCTCCCCACCGGTGCAGCCCACCCACCCTCCACAACCTCCCTCACCGGTGCAGAAACCACCCACCACAACCTCCCCCACCGGTGCAAAACAACCTCCCCCACCGGTGAAGAAACCACCCACCACAACCTCCCCCACCACTGCAAAACAACCTCCCCCACCGGTGCAGCCCACCCCCCCCACCCCCCCCCCCCCCCCCCGTGCTCCCCCCCCCCCCCCCTGCCCCCCCCCAGTGCAGCCACCCACCACAACCTCCCCCGGTGCAGCCCACCCATCACAACCTCCCCCCTTCCCCGGTGCAGCCTAGCCCCTCACAGGGATCTCAGGATAGACCCACCCTCCACGTTATTGTAGAAGTGACAGGATCGGCTGGACACTTTGGACCTGCACATGAGGACCTGAGAAGAGAGGAAATGTGTGAGCGGGACCACGCAGGAGCCACAGGATTCCACACCCACGGTGACAACAACCACCAGACCCAAATATCAGAGAGCACTTCATCAGAAGAGGGGATCAGCCTCTTGAAATAAGGGCGTTCTGTAGGATCCCTAAAAATGAGGCATGAAGCCCAAGGTTCAAATAATACCAGGAGCCTCATATGACACGAGACGGAAGTACTAAATGATTAGACATTGGGGTCTCCGGGTAAGAGTACCATATGTGTAGGTTGTAATACAGGTCAATTGTACAAGGTTGTTAGTGCATAAACGTTGAAGACTGCAGAGGTCTCCCTGTCAGATCTCTAAGCTGGGGGTGGGAGGCTTCACTGCATAGTGCGTGAGGCTCATCACAGCAGGGTCTCTCCTGGGGGGTCCTTGAACTAAATGACTAAAAGCCTGTGTTATTTGTTAATTGCACTTCGGTGAAATAAAAAAAAAGCCTACCCTTATTTTCCCAAAGCAAGTGTGAGAGGCAGGTGCAGACGTGCACACAAGGAGATAGTTTGTGGGGGGAATTAAAACCTGGCTTTGTTTAGCCTGTCCCTTTAAACAGCAGTTTAAGGCAAAACATACATGCAAAGAAACAAAAACACCTATATATGTGTAAGGGCTAACTTACTTCCCCAGCCCCCTATCTGCAAGGCTGGGAGGAAAAAACCCTTACCAAGCTATCACCCCAAAGTCTCAAGCGGTACCTCAAAAGCAGGTGGCCCTTCAGGTTAGTCCTTGGGTCAGGTGTCCGTGAGTCATGATCTCAGCACAGCCTTTGTGCTCCATACTTCATCTCCCTCTGTCAGCGCAGTTGTGGCTGTGCTAAGGAGTCTCTGAGTCTGTTCTCAGTAGGTTTTTTTTACCCTTGTCTGATTACCCAGGTGGAGCTGGTTAATTGAGCAGCTGCAATTAACCAGCTCTGTGCTGGATTTCTCAGACCACTGGAGGCTTTCATTTAAACAGGGATAAGTCCCTATTACAGCAAGTCTCCAGTCTTTCCCGCTGCACACATCTCCTGCAGTGACCCATACTTGATAAAATACATTGAAATGTACTAAATTTGTCATATTGGATGTTAGCATTGGGGCTTTTTTGTCTTTTGTGGTCTCCTCTGGGGGTATTCAGAGTATTAGCATACTGTAGCTAGGGTATTGTTCTCTGTGCTCACAGAGGATGAGATACTCGGTAATATATTTATATAACCGCCCATCAAAGCCTATAAAACAACCAGCCAATCTCTCTAACTACCGTAACTGACCGGAAAGAGGCTGCCATCTATGGAAACATCAGCGTTGGGTACGTCACCCGGCCACATGAAGTAGACAAACTACAATCTACACAGTACATCAAGGAGGCAAACGCAAAGAAATCTAGTATGTTTCATGCAATGTAAGAAAGGCCCGAATTAGGTTGGGGAAAACAAACAAGCCCTCCACAAAAGGATGAACAACCCCAGATACACCATACCTGACCCAGACACCAGAAGATCAGCATTTTTCACTACTCGGACATCCAACTAATGATTTATCTGTATTAGTTCTGAAGGGTAACACTCAGGACAGAAGAAGATGAGAACTGGAAGTCATTTGGACTCCAGGAAAAATGACTTGAATCAGGACATTGGATTCATGACTTGCTATGGAAACCATTAACCCCGAGAGCACATGCTAGGAGCAGGCGTCCAACAGCCCTAGTCACCCTACTCCCTGGTACCTTGGCATGGTTACTCTCCTGCTTCATCACCTCAGGGTTGATGCACAGCTGTTCTCTGGAGCCCAGAACACAAACCTTGGGCCTTGGGAGAGGAGAAAGAAACAGGGTACTTATCGAACTGGTGCAAGGAACCCAAAAAGGGGGTGACGGACACCTCAGAATGCACTGCCATGGATTCTTTATCCACTCTACTGCTAGAGACTTACAATGCGATACAGAGCCAAATATATCTGCTCACGTTACATGCACCCTATTACCCCAACAAGTCACTTGCATGCACCCTATTACCCCAACAAGTCACTTGCATGCACCCTATTACCCCAACAAGTCACTTGCATGCACCCTATTACCCCAACAACTCACTTGCATGCACCCCATCACCCTAACAGCTCACTTGCAGGAATAACTGCCACGTTAGATAGGTCCTCAACGTAGAATTTAAAAGAAACCGTAACAGAGGAGAACCACTTGGCCGACATTGCGGCATTTAAAACATTTCTATCAATGTTGAAAACGCATAGGCCCATTTTTACAAAGCCATCTTCTGCCATAAATCACCTCCCGACACTGACAAGAAACCTAACAGGACTATTGACTTAAATTGGCTACATGGCGTCTCCCAGCGCCAGGTGATGACTGCTTAATAAATAGGGCCAACAATGGCCTATTGATAAATTGAGACACACACACACACACACGAGGCCAGTGGAGCTGCCTCTCTGCTCTTCTTTAAAAGCCCCTCTGGGTGCAACCCCCATGGAAAGAACAAATAAACATTTACACCAACAACCAAACAGATACTTTGTTACTCCAACAATTAGTTTATAGTGTTACCCCCCACAGAATTTGGGTAGGAGTTGGGGGCTTTTGTCCCCTCTGTGCTCTCCACTCCCATACACAGGCCCCCCCCCCCGTACCTGTAAGAGGTGTGCTTCAGCTCGTTTATAACCTGCGCCAGCTGTGAGTGGGTCCTGGAGGCGTAGATAATCCTAGGGACATCGCTGTAATAAGCTGCAGAGAAAAGGAGGTGGTCTCAGAGTGACCCTTTATATACCAAAGACCACCAGGGTCAGCGCCCTCCCATAGGTCAGTGGGTCACCCTCGTACCTGAGCCCTTCCCTTCTGCGTCCTTATCTCCCCAGGATGCGGTCGGGCGGTCAGGAAACAGCTCTGCCCCGTTCATGCGCTCGGCGATCTTGTGTGCGGTGATGTTGTCCTTGAAGTGCTGGCGCCAGGCCAGGGTGGAGCAGAGCAGGCATAACGTCTTCCCGGTACCCGTGGGGCTCTCCAGCACCCCGTTCACCCCCTGCGAGGAGATCAGAGAACAACACTGAGCCTGCGGGGGGGAGGGGGCGGCTACACGCAGCCAGTATATCCCAGGTACACACAGGTTTGGCATGTTACATTGTTTCTCCAAATAAAACAACGTGTCCCAGTATAACGCAGAATATAATAATAGCATGTTCTTGTATAGCGCTGCTAGTTTTACGCAGCGCTTTACAGAGACATTTTGCAGGCACAGGTCCCTGTCCCATGGAGCTTACAATCTATGTTTTTGGTGCCTGAGGCACAGGGAGATAAAGTGACTTGCCCAAGGTCACAAGGAGCCGACACCGGGAATTGAACCAGGTTCCAGAACTTAATGGCTGTGATGGCACAATATATCTTAACACAGCGGTGCACAAACTTTTGCAGCTGCGCCCCCCCCCCCCCTGCCATTAGTGCTCACGCCCCCTTACGCCGTACCTTGCGTCAAGACGCTGCTGGGTCATGTGACCACCGCGTTGCCATGGCGACGGGCGTCAAATGACACCTCAGGGTCATGTGATGTCACGACGACGCGTTGCCATGACAACGCATCAGCACCTGTCAATCTCGGTAAGTAATAGGGTGCAGAGGCCTCACGCGTTCCCCCTGGCATTTAATGGAAGAGCGCGGGGCAACAGGAAATAATGTGGAGACAGATTGGTAGAATTTGCAGAATGTGAAAACTTCTGCATCAATAATTCATTCTTCAAGAAGAACCCAAATAGGAAATGGACGTGGAGGGGACCCAATGGAATCGAGAATGAAACAGGAAACACGTGACGAAGACTGCACAGTCCTTACCCGGTTTGACACAAGAAGTGATTGGTTTGTTGTAAATTACATCTGAATGCGGAGATGGAAAGAAAAACTATAAAAAATTAAATAAATTTAAAAAAAACCCATCAAGAACATCAATAACAGCAGAAAATGTCAACTAGTGCTGAAAAATCGCTTCAGCTTACTCAAAATGCCCGGGGACAGCAACAAACCATTATGAATAAAATTAAGATTGTAGTTGCAAGTACAAAACAAAGGGGAGGAAATCAGTAACAAACAGGATAAGAAAATATCAGATGAGACAAAGCAGGTACTGAGGAGACCACAAGAAATTAAACAATCCCAAGAATCGATTAAGCAGAGCTGTGCTTGACCAGGAGTGCGCGCAAGATTTTAAAGGGGAGGGGGCGCGGCAGTTACAGAGGCCCCGCACTCTTCAAATTAAATGCAGAGGGAGGCGTGAGGCCTTTGTAACATCCCTTACCTGCTGCCAGCCTGGTCTTTGGCGACGTGTTCGCCATGGCAATGCCGCGTCAAATGACATCGCGAGGCCATGCGACTTAAAGAGTCGCCATGGCAACGCGCGGCAAATGACGCCGCGGGGTCACGAGACGTCACATGACCAGCGGCATCATTTGACATCAGGACATAGGAGAGGGGGTGGGGGGCGTAAACACTGGGGCCGCGAGACAGGTGAAAAACTTTGCGCACCCCCTGTGCTAGACGATCCAAATGCGTAACACTGAAGATGAACATTTAACTGTGATATGGTGAGGAAGACTATCGAATATAAAAATCTTGAAGACGAAGCAGCGACTTATGACTGGGAAGAAGCAAATCATTGCACTCAAACAAGACAAAGGATCAAAAAAAAAAAGACAGTGCACGTATCATAAAGAGGGTGAGGACTTAAAATTGTATGAGAACACATGACAGGGCACAATCCCGCAGCGGAAGAGCAAGACGAAACCACCAATGATGTCACATGTATTCTTCCAGCAGAAGGGTCAAAGGCAATAAAATCTTTGAAGGGTAGGCTCCGGGGAAGATGAAATTACAACTGTATTTTTGAGAGAAGCTGGCGAAGTAGAGAACATCGTTGCCAAACACACTGCTTAAAGAACAGGAAAATTCCAGAAAATGGAGACATGCCATAATTATCCTCACCCACAAGAAAGGAGACAAAGACGACCTCGAGAACTACTGACCAATCAGTCTACTTCCAAGATTTTTACGAAGATACTCACCAATTGGCTGTAACAGACCCTGAACTTCGCCCAGCCTAGAGAACCAGCGGGATTTCGCATGGGATACAACAAAACGGACAACATCCAAGTTGTACAAGAAGTGGTTTCCCAAAGCAATGAATACGAACCGACCACTAATTTTAGTATTTACAGATTACGAAAAACGCATTCGATTCCATCTGGACCTCACCCGTTTTAAATGCGTTAAGAAGATAGAGTGTTGAAGAAGCGTACCTCGATATTATAAGGAACATTTATGAGATTGTCACATCAACGATTAGATTACACAAAGATACAAGCAAGATAAGGATCAGCAAGAGAGTGTGTGACAGGGAGATACCATGCCAAAGCTTTTCACAGCAACCCTTGAAGAATTGTTCAAGACATGGAATTGGGAAGAAATTTTTTTTTTTTTTTAAAAATCAACGTTGAATACTTGAGTCGCCTTCAATTTGCAGTTATTGTTATTTTTGACACAAATCTAGACCTCCAGCAACAAATCAGAGACGTCCCCAAAGCAAGTAAGAAGGTGGGCTGCCATATGAATCTCAGCGAGACCAAAGTGATGTTCAACAAATGTGTCAACTCTGCAAAGATCGAAATAAATGTAATAGAACTAGAAGTCGAAGACTATGTCTACCTTGGTTGGCAGCATCAGTGGATGGGAACCTTTGGAGTGAAATCAATAGGAGAATGAAGATGGAAAGGAGCGCATTTGGTAGAAACAATACAATCTTTCAAGGGAACTTTCCACTGTGCCTTAAAAAGGGAAGAGTTTGACCAGTATCAAATTATTGTAGTTCGTGATGAGTTCTGTATATCACATCAGGGTCTTGTATTCGAGTGGGAAATACATACATTTTTTTTGCACGCTTATATATTTATATAACTAAGTTTATATGTTCTTATTTTCATATTTATTGTATTTATTAAGACATGAATAAAGAAATGATGAAGCACTATCACATACGAAACGCGTAGAGGTGGATGTCTGTATCTTACACTGACTAATGGATCAGCTGTGGACTGTGGGATTGTTTACTTGTCGGTCAATCTGGAGACCAATGTGCAGGGTCTCTGTTACATAGTAGATGAGGTTGAAAAAAAGACGTCCATCAAGTTCAACCTATGCTAAATTTAGATGACAGATACTTTATCCTATATCCGTACATTGATCCAGAAGAAGGCAAACACAAAACCCCAGTGACACATCTAATGATATCTCATAAGGGGAAAATAAATTCAAATTGAAATTCCATTTTATATTGCGGGATCTATGTACCGAGCGACGTGTCGCAGTTTCAACTGTAAATTTGTGATACTTTGTTTTTAAATACACTTTCAACAACTCACCTTGGATGCGCTGAGATACACACACACACACACACACACACACACACACACACACAATGACACGTATGACTGGTCTTGTATGTACAATTGTATTTATACAGCAGGATGAGCGCAATACTTTACAAAATGAATAGAAGGAATTAAATACAATATGTGCATCAAATATACAGGCACCAGATAGATTGTAAGCTCTGAGGGGCAAGAATTCCTAAGTGGGATGTTGGGAGACGTACAGGGACAGTAGATAGGGGAAGGAGAAAGTACAGTGGGTGGCAGTGCCTGGCCTTGATGGTGGGTAAGACCCTCTGTGGGTGAGAGGAGCAGTATTCCCGAGTCTAGGCTATTGACATGCTTCATTCATGGAAGGGGGCCTGTTAATACCCCCAGGGAAGGCCCCCCTCCTATTCATACCCCCATGGAAGGACCCCCTATTAATACCCCTCCTCCCCCCCCCTAGGTACCTTCTGCAGACACTCGATGACTTTGTTCATATAATCCTCCTGGCATTTGTACGGCTGGAACGGGAAGTCCACGGTGAGACCGGACACCGTGACCAGCGGCATCTCCGGGACTGGAACCGGGACCCCTGGACTGGAACCGGGACCCCTACTTCCGGGGGGGGAGGTGACACTCACGCACCGGTGGCCCCGTCTGCCTCTCAGTTCCGGGTTCCCCCGTCAGTTTACAATTCGCGCGCTAACGTGAGGACGTGATAACGTCACACCGCCCCGTTGCGAGCGCGCGTGCGTGACCTCCCCCTCCCGGGGACTGACAGCAGGGGAAAGGAGAGAATCCCTGCACACAGCATCACAGGCTTGTAAAAGGGGCAGTGCACCCGGGGCAGGTCACGTGTTCGCCTGGGGGTGCTAGCATAGCAGGAGGGGGCGTGCTGTTGTGTTGTGTCCACAAAGGTCTGACCATTTATGCACACCCCCTGCATGTCACAGCCCCAGAGAGCCTGGGGGGCAGGATAAGAGAGAGATAATGTTACATTCCTTTCCAAGATAATCTACAAAGAATAATTTTATTGATAAGTGTATCTTTAAAAAAGGGCCTCAACCAGCTGTTTCTCATCCAGCGACACAGCAAATGCAGCAGGGAGTGTGGATCACTCATGTGTGTACAGGAGCGTACAATCAGTCTTATCATAAGGCGTGTAACATAGTGCGCGCACGTCAATTATAATTGGCTGTGTTAGCCAGACGTTTCTATACTAGGGACGCACATCCGTGAGCGGTGGCGAGGCAGACCAGGGAAATTACAATAAAATTGCAAACCAATCACAGCGCGGCCTAACGCAGTGACGTCAGAGTCATGCCCCCTAACCGTGCGCGTCACCGCTTGCACCCTAACAACTAAACGTGCAACGCACGCGCAGCAGCGAGGACTATTAAACAAGCCTAAGGCCTCGGCCATGGTTATTGCTGGCGGGCGGAGGCGCGCTGAGGCTGAGGGAAAGCGGGTGCTTTCCCTGGCCTTAGACAGCGCACCGTCCGTGGGCGTGTCAGGGGGTGTCGGCGGGCGGGCCAGTGACGTCACGGAGCTGGTTCGCCCTCATTGGGCGAACCGCTCACGTGACCGGCCTGCGCTCCGGCAAGCGGGAAAATTTTACATTTTCCTAAGACCTACGCTTCCACGCGCTTGCGGAAGCGTGCGCGAGCCCCTACTAAAGCCGCTCTCATTGCGGCTGTAGGGGCTCAGTGTCGAGCGGAAGCGCGCCTGAGCGCGCCTCTGCCAGCAAGCACTATCCATGGACGTGGCCTAAGGGAGATAAGGTGAAGCTGGTCAGAGCTCATGGGTGGGGTTAGTATGAAGATGCTAATAGTTTAAAAAGGTCATATTTGTTTTTATTTAAACTATTAAACATATCACTAAGATTGGTTTCATTTGGTCCTAGGACAGTTTGCACCATTAATGAACAAAATCAAGAAAATCTGTAGAAAAATAGAAAATGTATTAAAAAAATGTTTAAACAACAACAAAACTAAATCAAGGTGTGGTCCACCTTTGTAATGTTGGAACTTAACTGAAATCCAAATAAATAAAGAATAACCAACACAAAAAATAAATAAATATCATATTATTGAAGAGAGAAAAATCGAATTGTTCCTAATGTTACATACGCAGGGATTATACTGATTAGGTAGGCTTCTTGGGGAAAGGGGCTCAGGGTGGTTGACATAGTTCATGGGGCCAGATTCTGCTTGCTGGGTGCTGATGTTCGTGTAACATGTGTATTGATCTCACTTGTATGCATATGAGTGAAATAAAATATACAGCTACCCTGTGGGTTGTGTCACCTTCTATTAGACCAAACAAGAACGTTCTCCACACACAGTGCTCCACGTGAGCTGCAGAAGCCATCACACATCTGAGGTAGGCATCGCTGAGCTGAACAAGATACACGAAGAAACCTCAGAATCACACACCAATCACAGATAATTACAAAATTACCCAGCAATCCATTGACAGGACAAAGAGATCCACTGGATCTCTACAAGCAGAATGAACACCATGCAAGGTGGTGTGTGTGATATATATATATATATATAAATAATATATATATATAAATAATATATATATATATATATATATATACAAAGATAAGGCTCTTCCATTTGAGTCACATAAAACGTGGAGCGATGGGGGGGAGGGATCATGTACTGGGGGGGTGGGAGGGCTCATCTACTAAGGGGGGGAGGGGTAGGCTGCAGTATTGGGTGTGTCTGCATTTTCTTCCCCTCTTTTATAGACCAGCAAGAGAGAGAGGTTATTGGAACTGTCCAGCACCCCCCTGCTGACATTGCTTATGAATCTGACCCACTGACCCCCATCTCTCTCTCTCTCTCTTATACACCCACCACCTCCCCCATCACTCTCTCTCTCTCCTCCCCACCCTTGCCTGGATCCCCCTAGAGCTGAGTCAGGGACTTGTTCTGCCTTCCCAGTCAGCTGCCTTCCACAGCATTGCAGCACTCTGGCAACACAACGAGCCCATCCCTCACCCTGTGCATCTCAGCATCCTGAGCCTTTCAGCACCATGGCCAGCACTGTGTCAGGTAAGAGCCCCCTTCTCCTGGCTCTGCACTTCTCCTGCCCTGTCCATGACTGCAGGGCATGGATTTTTCCCACCTCCCAGGGTCTATAGCCTGTTTTCCCCCCATGGCTGTACATACCGAGCAACATGATGCTGGATTATTGATGGGGTGATTTATATGTGTAGCCAGGAGTGCAGGGACTATTTTTTTGGGTGGGGGTGCTGTACATAAAAAAATCAGTCATTACCATAATGTAATAATGTATAAACCCCTCTCCCCACCGCACCCCTACTTCCACCCCCCATAGGGGGAAGCCCCCAGATTTAATCATTGAATGCCTGTCTTTGTATGTTTTCTGGAAGCTGTGCTGTGGATTGCTGGGTGTGGTGGTTGCGAGAGGGGGAGAGACACTGAAAAATTATATAACCGAGAATCACCCACTAAATAAACCCAGGGGAGGATTGAGGGGTTCTTTTTTTTGGTGTGTTTCTTCCTATTGTGTGTTTTATCAGGATATTTCCTGCAGAAAAAAACCCTCACTTATCTGAGATTAATCATGTTTTGGGAGGAGAGGGGTTGGTAAAATTATAGCATGAATATGCTATGTGTGTATGTGTGTATGTATGTGTGTATGTATATGTATATATGTGTATGTA
>CM071587.1:7031257-7186660 GCA_036426205.1 Ascaphus truei
GTAGTGGGTAATAGTGTATTATATATTATTTATTATATATATTATATATATATATATATATAATATTACTATACAGATACACCACACATAACGTCGCATATTTATGTCAAGCAAATCTTTTCACTATTAAATACATGGCAATTAACCATTATATAGTATATAATAACTATATATATTATATATGATATATACATACATAATAAACAGAGACGCACAATAATATACCTTATATATTCTGCACTATATATATGATATATATATATATTATATATATATATATATATATATATATATAATATATATATATACACATACAATGAATATAATATATGATATACCATGCCTCTTACGAAACCATAGTCTTTATCCTTCTCATTGCTCACATTGATATGTCAGTCTATAGGTGCTCCCACATCATGGCCCCACCACCCCACACACTTTTCCCCTGGTATATATCTGTTGCTGGCCTGAACCCACAATAGCTGACACATTTCCTGGTTAAAGTCTTGACCATAGGATATTTTTTTTATGTGACATTCCCTCACACAAGCACCTCATCAATCACACCCTATTTTTTTTAGAGAAAATCCTTATTTCAGTACTTATTATTTACCTGTTTGATTGCATTCTTATCCACAGCTGCATTGGGGGTCGTGTGTGTGTTACAGCTGCACTGAGGGTCTGGGTGGTTACAGCTGCATTGGGGGTAGTGTTGGTGTGCTACAGCTGATTGGGGGTCTGTGTGTGTGTTACAGCTGCATTGGGGGGTTTGTGTGTGTGTGTTACAGCTGCATTGGGGGTGTGTGTGTGAATGTGTGTGTTACAGCTGCATTGGGGAGGGTGTCTGTGTGTGTGTTACAGCTGCTTTGGGGGGTCTGTGTGTGTGTTACAGCTGCATTGGGGGTCTGTGTGTGTGTTACAGCTACATTGGGGGGGGGGGTCGGGGGGTGGGGTTGTGTGGTGTGTTACAGCTGCATGGGGGGGATTTGTGTGTGTTACAGCTGCATTGGAGGTCTGTGTGCGTGTGTTACAGCTGCATTGGGGGTCTGTGTGTGTGTGTTACAGCTGCATTGGGGGTCTGTGTGTGTGTGTGTGTTACAGCTGCATTGGGGGTCTGTGTGTGTGTTACAGCTACATTGGGGGGGGGTGCTGTGTGGTTACAGCTGCATGGGGGGTCTGTGGGTGTTTACAGCTGCATGTGGGGGTCTGGCTGTGTGTTACAGCTGCATTGGGGCTGTTGTGTGTGTTACAGCTGCATTGGGGGTCTGTGTGTGTGTTACAGCTGCATTGGGGGTCTGTGTTGTGTGTGTAGGTTACAGCAGTGCATTGGGGGTCTATGTGTGTGTTTACAGCTACATTGGGGGCCCGTGGTGTGTGCGTTACAGCTTTATGGGAGTAACAACCTATAAAATGAAGCACTGCATGAACCCACACATTGGACCTGTGCATTGAGCCGAGTATATGGGGTATTGAGGGGTCTAATTATTCACTCAGCACCAGATACCCCAGCCATTCCCTGCCACATCAAAGCTTGGCAATGCGTCGCAGCCTCCCTGGCAGTGAAAGGGTTGACTCGCAGTGCCAGCAAGGCCTGGCAGAGAGATTTACTGAGTGGGGTTTATTTAGGGACTAACACAATGTTATACCGAGCGCTTCCCACTCTTATGCTGGCTTGGAGGACCTGCAGGGAGTGGTCTACTTTCTAATGCAGCTGCCTGGGAAGCAAAATAGGACAGATGCCTCAGTCACTGGGTGTACATATTGCTGGACTGGATGTCACATGCCTTCTGGAGGAGGTGCTAGTAATCACCAGCTGAGGTTTCCTTCCATGTAGCACTGGCTCCTCCATCTCTTGCAAGGAATCTCATCTTTGGGAAGACATGATGACAACCCCCCCTCCCTCTCCCCCTTCCCCATACACACACCTCTAGGGACTGTTTACCCCTTTTGCAAAGCTAGTTTAACCCCAGCGCTGCCGCCACCTGTCCCCCAGTCGCCACCGCCTAGTGAATATAATATATGTATATACATGCCTCTTACAGAACATATTCTTTATCCTTCTCATTGCTCACATTGATATGTCAGTCTATAGGTGCTCCCACATCATGGCCCCACCACCCCACACACTTTTCCCCTGGTATATATCTGTTGCTGGCCTGAACCCACAATAGCTGACACATTTCCTGGTTAAAGTCTTGACCATAGGATATTTTTTTTATGTGACATCCCTCACAACAAGCACCTCATCAATACACCCTTATTTTTTTTTAGAGAAAATCCTTATTTCCAGTACTTATTATTTACCTGTTTGATTGCATTCTTATCCACAGCTGCATTGGGGGTCTGTGTGTGTTACAGCTGCACTGAGGGTCTGTGTGTGTTACAGCTGCATTGGGGGGTATGTGTGTGTGTGCTACAGCTGCATTGGGGGTCTGTGTGTGTGTTACAGCTGCATTGGGGGGGTTCTGTTGTGTGTGTTAACAGGCTGCATTGGCAGGGGGTGTGTGTGAATGTGTGTGTTACAGCTGCATTGGGGGTCTGTGTGTGTGTTACAGCTGCATTGGGGGTCTGTGTGTTTTACAGCTGCATTGGGGGTCTGTGTGTGTGTGTATTACAGCTGCATTGGGGGTCTATGTGTGTGTGTTACAGCTACATTGGGGGCCCGTGTGTGTGCGTTACAGCTTTATGGGAGTAACAACCTATAAAATGAAGCACTGCATGAACCCACACATTGGACCTGTGCATTGAGCCGAGTATATGGGGTATGTAGGGGCGTATAATTATTCACTCAGCACCAGAGTACCCCAGCCATTCCCTGCCACATAGCAGCTTGGCAATGCGTCGCCAGCCTCCCTGGCAGTGAAAGGGTTACTCCTGCAGTGCCAGCAAGGCCTGGCAGAGATTTACTGAGTGGGGTTTATTTAGGGACTAACACAATGTTATACCGAGCTTCCCACTCTTATGCTGGCTATGGAGACCTGCATGGGAGTGTCTACTTTCTAATGCAGCTGCCTGGGAAGCAAAATAGGACAGATGCCTCAGTCACTGGGTGCATATTGCTGACTGGATGTCACATGCCTTCTGGAGAAGGTGCTAGTAATCACAGCTGAGGTTTCCTTCCATGTAGCACTGGCTCCTCCATCTCTTGCAAGGAATCTCATCTTTGGGAAGACATGATGACAACCCCCCCTCCCTCCTCCCCCTTCCCCATACACACACCTCTAGGGACTGTTTACCCCTTTTGCAAAGCTAGTTTAACCCCAGCAGCTGCCCTCTTCCACAAGTGGTGGTATGGGGGGGTGGGGGGGGGGGGTAAGGGGGGAGCAGGAGGTCTGTGACAAAAACAGATCATCCCTGATCAGGCCTCCTGCGATGCCAAAAAAAAACCTTCACCCTTTTGTGCTATATCTGCAAGGTGTAAAGAAACTGGTGTGTGTGTGTGTCAGATTTGTACCAAGCATTAGAAGTGCTGCTTCCCCATTAGAGGAAGAGCTGCCTATTTTATTTGAAATATCCTTATACCATTTTTACTTTAAAATAGCACAATTCGCAATCAACGCCCCCAGCATGCAAGAAAAAGCTGTATTATTCAGCAATGTAATCCCTAAACTGACAGGGCGAGGCTACAATGCATTGCAGGCCCCGCTAAGCAGCACATGTCAAATGGTCCTAATGTGATGTGGTTATGCAGCCTGTGCATTAGAGATAGAGTGACACTGAGCACCTCTCCTTCCACCTCCTGATGTGCTTAACTGTATGTGGATATTACATGGAAGAGCATGCTTTGCCAGTGTCTATGTTGGTTATAGCATCACACCGCGCATCATTGTATTGTTAGAGCAAGGCAGGGAGGGTGTGGTCCTATAGGCTCTGCTCTTTGTTCCTGCACGATGGGATTGAGCAGGAGCTGGATTCTGTATACGGTGCTTACAAACACATCAATGCCACAACTGGGCTGCATATATACACTATAATCCTAAATATACTCAGTGCTGTGCAATTGCGTAGACATTCAGTCATACGCCCTTTGCTCCATCACACTTAAACAGCTATCAGTGGCAAGTGAGAAGATACAACGATGACCTTTATTTTGTATTACAGGAGCTATAATTACATCGTTTTCTATTTCGTTATTTTTATACTCACAACAAGGTTCAGCTAATTGATCACATTCCTATTTCATATTAATTCTGGTGACACATCTGCTATAAATATATGACATGTATGCACCAGTGTATAAATAAATCATGTACAGTATACCAAACTGGACCCACATGTACACTGTCAGCTCAGGCAAATAGTCTGGTTAGGTTAATGCTGTTAGACACATAACAACCGTCTTCCCTTTCCTGACTCTGTACCCATCACAGAATCTCACACATCTGTTGCCAGCTGCCCATTGCTTGGTGTGTCTGGTGATTGTTAATTAAATGTGATGGCTGGCGCCTGCCTTGGCTTGCTGCTCCCTTGAGTATAAGGGAAGGCTGCACAAAAACACATCCACCAGCTCATTAGGAGAGCTAATGTGGAAACAAGGCTCCCCTGCCCTCAGTGACATGTCTGGCTTCCTAGAACCCAAGCATGGGAAGATGCCACATCAAAGTCAGCACATCCAACCGATGCGTTGCCTGGATCAACTACATGCTTCGCACCCACACAATGCCCAATACTGGCTGAAGACATCTTGACCGTTTACGAATCCCCTGCATAGTCTACGTGTTAGATTTCCTGCCGGTCGGTTATTACTGATTTAACATGCGTAGTCCAGACTGATAACTGTGATGCAGTTTAATAGTGAACCAGCTCCACACAAGACTTGGACTGCCCACCTCTATACAATGTGCACATCTTGTTGTGATGTACAGTGTTACCCTAATGGGGTTTATTGTTGATGTAGTTTCAGACGAGGCCAACTCCAGTCCTCAAGGGCCATCAACAGGCCAGATTTTCTGGATAACCCTGAGCCACCTGTGCTGAAGCAGAGATATCCTGAAAACCTTACCCGTTGGTGGCCCCTGATGACTGGAGTGGCCGCCCCTGATGTAGATCATTAATAAAAAAAGATAACCATTGATTAAAAAAAACAAAAAAACACTGCTTTACTTTTCTATTTGCATGTACAACATTTATATGCAAAGCATGTGCGAGTCATCCATCAAGCAAGAAACTATAATTTGCTGTAGACATGGTGGTGCCTATTTAATAATACATCTCCTGGGGCATATCCAATGAACACGCTGTCTAGGTCCCCTGTTGCCTTTTCAGTGGGGTTTAGAATAAACGTTTATCTACACCTTGTGCAATACCTGCTCAGCCTTGCATGTCCTCAGGGCTGGAGACGATGGGGCAGGATGCAGTGCTGATTGCATCAATGTGTAGTGCACTTGCCAGATCTGAAATCATTCACTTGGTAATGGATGCTGACTCTTCTCTTCTCAGCCTACAAGGAGAAGATGAAGGAACTCTCCATGCTGTCGCTGATCTGTTCCTGTTTTTACTCCCAGCCACATCCCAACACGATCTATGAATATGAAGGTGAGTGACTTCTCATTGTTTGTCTTTCCATCACCGGGTACTCTGCAGTTCATTCTCCTTGACCAGACTCCCAGTCACAACTCTTTACAAAAAATATGACTCTAGAAATACTGTAGTTCAAACGTCCAGATCCTAAATAGGTCTCCAGTGTCTATTTCCATACCAACACTATTCTATTAATGACAACAAACTACAGGCATACCCCGATTTAAGTACACTCACTTTAAGTACACTCGCGAGCAAGTACATATCGCCCAATAGGCAAACGGCAGCTCACGCATGCGCCTGTCATCACGTCCTGAACAGCAATACCGGCTCCCTACCTGTACCGAAGCTGTGCTAAAGCAGGGAGACTATAGAGCCTGTTACAAATGCGTTATTTACATCAGTTATGCACATATATAACGATTGCAGTACAGTACATGCATCGATAAGTGGGAAAAGATAGTGCTTCACTTTAAGTACATTTTCGCTTTACATACATGCTCCGGTCCCATTGCGTACGTTAATGCGGGGTATGCCTGTAGACAGCTCTGCTCCCATCATATGCATTGTTTTTACTGGAGTTTGGGGTTCTTAGAGACCATTAGCTAAGCCCTATACACTACACAGTAGTTTTCAACCTATGTTCTACTGAATGCTAGGTGTCCATGAGAGATAACCATGGCTTCCTTGAGACCACATTTGGTAATAGCTAATATTTTATTATTCAAACCCCCCCACCCCCTCCCCCCAATTTTTTTCTCTCCATATTTTTGAACATTTCCAAAATGTTATTAAATGTTACATTATAAATGTATGAATATAGAAGAAAATATAAGCCCAACCCAAGCAATAATATTTTGACATGCATAGGATAAGGGAGTTGGGGGTTCACAAAGTCACAATACACAAGTGATGGGTTCCAGAGATCTTAAGCAGAACACTACAAAACCAGTATTAGTGGAGCCATTATTTGGTTCAATTTTAGGCCTGTTTGGACTAAACGGCGCAACCAATCAGAACATGTAATTGGCCTTTGACAACAATTACAAAAATAGAGCCGCCAATAATTCACTAACTAAAAAAGTTGAAAGAGAAACCACATGGCATACTCTGTATCACCTTAGGCAGCATTCAAAATGGGGAGGTGATGTCTGACATGCTGCGTGTGCTAATTTACATGTCACTACTAAGCATCCTTAAGTAGTTTAATCCCCCGATGACATGTGACAAAGAGAAGCTGCTTTTCAGGAGTTGTGGGGACAGCTTTCCTCTGCTGTGGTTCTTATCTTTGCTGTAATTGTCCTCAGAAAATGGCACAAAGCTAGTTTAGGTCTGAATATGTAGATTAGGTTGTCGTGTGCCATTACGGAAGAATTGTGCGAGTCCTAGATCAACAGGTATGCAGGGATATGCCAAATAAGTAAACATGGGAAGGATGCTGATCCAGGGAGAAGTCTGATTGCCAATACTGGAGCCAGGAAGGAATTTATTTCCCCCCTTGTGAGACATCATTGGATAATATTTCACTGGGAGGATTTTTTTTTTGCCTTCACCTGTAACAATATACAGCAGTAAACAATGCACATCCAACATGACAAATTATTCAGTTCATTACTATATGTTTTTTCTTCTCATAAATATGGGTCATTTAGTTCAATCCATTTGGGTCTACCTTGGTGTGGTTGCATGCTTGAATTTTTGGGGGCCAAAGGATTCAACTAAATGACCCAAAACAAATGGAAATTAATCAAATATTGTCATATTGGCTGTGTACTGGGGCTTATTAGTTTACAGTCATATATTTGAGGTCACCTTCACAGTAACACTTACATTGGCACAAATTAATATACACATGCATAATATATTGTGTGTCTAGTGCATCCAGTTCTGCAATCACAAATATATTTGTTCCTCCAGACATGGAGGTGAAGCAACTGAATAAAAGGGCATCGGGGCAGAGTTTTGAAGTGATCCTGAAGTCACCTTCCGACCTGTCACCCGAGAGTGCTCCTCTCACCACTTCACCCAGGAAGAGGGACGTCTCGCTGGAGGAGCTGCAGCAGAGGCTGGAAGCTGCAGAGGAGAGGAGGAAGGTATCTGTATATGAAAGAACCCCCCCCCCCTGCTTGTGGAATATGGCTCTCATTTTGACATCTTAGGCTACGCTTATAGTGCCGGCGACGTCAGGCTACGGTCGCTGGAAAAATCAAATTGAGAAGACTTCCAGCGATCGCGACCAAGCCATCGCGCCTACTACAAGCGCACGCAACTGCGGCAATGCATTTGTTTTGACGTGACATCGCGTCGCTTTCGTCCAGCACTATAAGTGCAGCTCTAGGCTGTGGCCACGCTGCCGCTGAGCGCGCTCATGCTTGAGAGCGGTGACGTGACCAACTCTCCAAGCATGAACGCGCGGCTGTCCTTCAATAATTTTAGAACAGGAGGGGGGGGGGGTTAAGGGATGGGGCGGGTGGATGGCTACAGGCTGCTGTGATTGGTGTTTGTGACTGGTGCACTTTCATTGGATACAGAAGGGTCATGTGACCATTCTCAGCGCTTGGAAATCAAATTTCCATGTCTCTCCAAGCGCCGAGCTTTGGGGAGCATACATGCACGTGCGCACACGCCGCATCAGCGTGGCCATACCAATTTGTTATAATTGAAGTGAGCGCGCTTAGCGGCAGGGTGGACGCAGCCTTAGCTTGGAAAATGAGGACACTTTGGCCAATTATCCATCAAATGCGTTGGGCTCAATAGAGCTAAGATGAATCCTCGGCTGCTGCACTGGGCTTCACAAGCTTTGCACATTTTGAGGATTTAGACTGCAAGGGGCCAATGACATCCCCTCAATCCAGGTGTGGGATCCCACTGGTGAAGTATCCATAAATTAGAGGCGCCTGGGATGCAAATTCTCCTACACGCATTGAGAAACATTTAATCAAATGTATCCATGCTCGATATGTCACCAAATACCTGCCCTTCCCGATTATGTCCATCAAAAAGGAACCTGTTAATGATGTCCATCCAAATGTTGCTGCGGTCAATATTCTAGTGCCCATGTTTTTCTTATATTCTTGGAATCTCCCAGGCTTATCGTGGTACAGAATAATTCCCTAATTTTTTCAGCTGCTTTGTTTCTCCAGATTTGTTCTTCAGCTATAGTTTTTCACGCTTTCATTTGTTGCCTTCTCATAAGTCGCTTCCTCTATATCCTGATCCACTCCCTTCAAGTTAGAGCCTGATCTTCTATTGTGCTCCCTCTTGGAATGGACTTCCCTATGTATCCATTTATTGGGTTATTAAGTGATGTTTAAAATCTCCCCTTCTTTACAAATATCAGATAATCATGCCAACGCCCAAAGGTGCTGGCAAGGACCTGCAGTGTCAAAGATGGCATAGAACCTTCTAAATGTCTAAGAACCTTCTAAATGTCTTTTACCTCCTCAGTCTCAGGAGGCTCAGGTGCTGAAGCAGCTGGCTGAGAAGCGGGAGCACGAGAAAGAGGTGCTGCACAAGGCGATAGAGGATAACAACAACTTCAGCCGGATGGCCGAGGAGAAACTGAACTACAAGATGGAACTGAGCAAGGAGATCCGTGAAGCACACTTGGCTGCCCTGAGGGAGCGGTTCCATGAGAAGGTAGGAATCCGCTCTGCCCTACATTCTATGCAGGGTTCTCTGTGTGGTATACAACATTACAATCAGCAACAGAAAAGTCTCTGCCCCTTCTGTGTCCAAGAACAATATTGGGCGATTACCAATGACATTGAGACATAACAGCTCCCTAATGCATCTGGGACAGTTTTACTACGTCTCTGCAATGGAAGACCGTGGTCTGAGACCAATTACAGCTTCAAGTGTCCTTTCAGAGACTTACTTTGTGAGCAGTGCCTAAAACACCAAGAATTAGATTGCACCCTTGGGATTGTAATAGTATAGGATTTTCACAGACTGCGAGCACTATTTAAGTGTGCTACTTATATAACATTTGCCTGAGCAGGTAGGAGTAGGAACAGTATTAGCAGACAAAAAAACCCCAACATGTCCACCATCCTACAGGGGGGTCTGTTTGTCCTAAAAGCTAGCATTCTTAATCATCAGAGAGCCAAATCAAGGTACCATCACTCCCCATCAACTATCTTCCAATTACACTGGTTACACATGATGTGTTGAGGTGGGAATTATTTACACCTAAAGAGAAATGTATTGCAAAATCCCTCTTTTTCTCATCCTGTAAATCCCCGTTTATACATCTTATAGGAGCTGCACGCCGTTGAAGTGCGCCGGAATAAGGAGCAGCGAGAGGAGATGTCCGGATAAGAAGCCATCGCCGCAAACTTCCATGCCAAGTCCTGAAAGCAGCAAACAAAACTATTTATTTTCTTTATTTAGATGCAACTTCTGTGTCATCCTTCACTCCATCTCACCACCCCTTCCTCCATTCTTGTCCGACTCCATGTCTCCTTAATCTCTTCCACCTTCATGACATAACCGACATGATCGATGAAATTCATAGGAAATCATTCAAATGGATCGCACGGCTAGAGAATCTTCCTGAGAAGTATGCCCCTAGCATATTTTATTTTTAAACCATATAAATTAAGATGGTAATGCCAGTTGGAGTCCCTTGTCTCACATGAATGAATGATTATTATTGCACTAAGGAATTTATGGAGCGGCAGTTGTGGGCACCCGAGGATCCCACATAAACCCTTCTGGGATCGCACCGTAGCTCCTGCAATCTGTGTAATGTGTTATATGATGACTTAGTTCAGCTTATTTTTTATTGATATATTCGTGTTGCTAGAAACGTCTCGTGGCTGGTTTTAAACATTTGGGCTGGTTATTTTGGTGAAGGAACACAGGCATTTCTTTGGGTAGGAGAGTACTGCATCTGTGGAAGTCTTTAGGACTCGGATAGAGTGGGAGCGCGTGGCGTCACGCGCGCCAGTCCGCCGAGCGATCTGTGGCCTGTGATCCACAGCGGCGGGGAGGCGTGCCGGTGACCTCACATGAACGGTTCGCCCTCATTGGCTGAACTGCTTGTGTGACCCGCTCGTCGGCTTCAAACGCGCGCGCTCCATGGCCTGCCTCATAGAGGTACGGCCTTTTGTTAGCGTCTCGCGCGGAGTACGGACGCAGCCTTAGGTTGCCCAGAACTGGCTGAGACCATAAGAACTGGCCATTTATTGGACAACGGCATAATAAGACACACTAGACTAGAGCAAGAGATTAAAAACGGAATTAGAAATAAAGAATGAAAGTCACAAGCAGCCGGCACTCCTTGTTAAAGAGACAGTCTGGTTGGTGCACAGAAAATATAAAATCACTTTTCAATAGTTCGAAATTATACCACCTCAAAAATAGCAGACTTGACAGATGAGTCGATGAACCGACACCTGGACAGGTTTCAAATGCTACACTATCTTTCAACCGGCCATTGGAAATGGTCTTGCCTAGAAGACCATAAATAGAAGTATTTCAACCCTGTCTGTGAAAGGCTCCTCTGAATAAGTAATGCACAGCAGAGTAGAGAAGTAGCTAGCTCGTGGTCTTACCTTTTTAACGCCTCCTGCTCTAATAGGGTGAACATAACACAGGGGGAAAAAACCCACACTCAAAACACCGTAGGGTCGTTCTAATGCAACGTGCCCACTAAAGTAGTCTCGTTAAACCAGGACATATGCCAATATTACAGAAAGAGAATTCTCATGTTTAAGAAATGCTTGAAAGTGTCGCCTGAACATCGCAAGATCAAAATTCCACAATGCTCCCTTTGCTACCAGCCTCTTTGTACTGTATGTGGTTCACTGACCGTTTGCTTGGTTGTGTGTGTTGACCCAAGGCTCTGTAAATAGTGTTTTTATTACATGGATTGTCTATGATGACCCCCATCTGTGGCTTGTTTAAAAGGGGTGTTGGGAAGGGGTACGATGCAAAGCGGAAGGAGTGCTTGTCCTTGTGTTCTCTTGCCAAAAAGGGCAGTAATTCATCCAGGTACAATACATGTGAGAGTCAAACTGTACAATTCTGTATTTGAAGGTTGGGTTGGACACCAGTGGTAAAGTGGAACATAACATATCTAAACTCCTGTTGGTGACCCCTTTGCAGGGACTTTTTCTTTGCTTTAAATTTCTCTCCCCTTCATCACCGAAAGGGCAGATCCCGCCAAAGGTTCAGAACGGTCAACCACCCTCCCCCCATGGCTGCGCATCTCCAATATAGAAGTGCCAGGGACTACAGCGAGTGTCTCTTGCTGCTAGGATGGACGTTCTGGCTCCATATCAGACACCTGACCCAGCTCTCTATGGTAGAACACTGTATTGTCTTGGCGTGTCTCCATATTTGCCTCTACCGTAGTAGAGGTTTTTTTATTATATTACAACAGGCAGAGCTTATCGCAGGCATTATAAATACAGGCTCCGACAAGCAGAGATCGTCTAGTATTTGTAAACCGAGTAACGAGCATAATTAAGGCTTCGTAGTCCTCCTTCAATGTTTTGAATACTGGGTCAGTGTAAATTGTACCCCTATCTTTTGCCACCCGATTCCTCCTTGAGTGCTTTCTGTACCTATCCTGTATTGACCCCTGTTGTCTGGTATGGTTCATAGCACCCCATTAAAAGTGCATTATCTCAACTCGCTCCTACAGTGTTCTGTTGTATCTCTGTTTCTCTACTAAGTGAAGCTGAATTAAAGTTTGTACACAAAATAACATTATATTGACCAAATATGCTTCTAATAAGCCAATACGAAGCTAGAGGCTATAAATAAGTGTGCTATGTTCCATGGCTCTATATTACCAATCAGCACACATCCAAAAGACCTCTTACAAGTCTATATTACAGAATTACAAATCTTTTTACCAGATGTCGGTGCTGGATGGTTCTGCAAATGACCACCGTGCTACATTATGACCCAGAACTGAGAGAGGGGAAATATGGTGCTATAGGATCAGTAGCAGTCAACAATCCCTCAAAAACGATATTATGCCATCAATGCACTATACCACTGCAGCAATATGGGGAAATCAGCCATATTACAGGAGACTGGACGCAAGTAAATGACCAGTAACAACAACTGACCATAAGCTATTTATAGGGAACAAAACACTAGCAATTTGCCAGCGTACCACACACACTAAATCCATCATGGGTCAGAGAAACCCCCTGTCTATATGGATAGGATACTGCATACGGTATATGATCCACACAAGCAGACTATGGGGCCTATGCAGAGAGCAGCGCTATTTCGAAATTCGCCATTTTTTGGAGAAAATCGCGCAGAAAGCAGCAGAAAATGGCGAGTTCCGAAAAACGCGCCAATTTTTCTTTTCTATTTGTAAAACTCGCCTCGCGGCTGGCGAGAACCTCAATCTCGCCAGTTTTAAAAATATCCGTATGCAGAGAGGCGCGAACGGCATCTAGCGGCTGTTCGCGCCAATAAAATGGCGCGATTGTCTCCTTTTTGCCTCGCCAGAAAAAACTGGCAAGAAGCTGCCGCTCGCGGCCATTGCAAAGGGAAAAAAAAGGCGCGAATTTGTTTTTACACGTTTCTGAAGCGCGCATCTCGCCAATTTAAACTCGCCACACGCATCCATGTTAAACATAGCAGAATTCGCACTTTTCTGCATATGGAGAATAAAACTCTCCAAAAAAGCTACTTTTTAATAAATTCGCCAATTTTAAAATTCGCTGCTCTCTGCATAGGCCCCTATGTATGTACATTTTCAGTTAGTTACCACCCCAATGTACAAGAGACAATACAGTACAGGGAGTTATAATAAAAGTGTAAACAAAATCAGACAATAGTAAAGGAACTCCCTGCCCCGGAGAGCTTACAATCTAAGTAGCAAGTTAGGAGACATAGGCCGAACTCATGGTGGCGGCACGCGCATTCCTGCAGCCCCAGTGATGTGTGCACTAGGCTGCAGGTAATTGGGGAGGCGATCGGGGGCTTGGCGAACGAGTCACGGAGCTGGTTCGCCCTCATTGGCTGAACCAGCGCACGTGATGCGGACGTCACGCGACTGCATCCCCGAAATCACAAATTTACTTGTCGAGCCAAAATGTAGCAGCGTCGACGCACTACAGCGCCGCTAGGGGCAGCAGGCACTTGAGGAACTCCAATAGGAAATCAGGTAAGAGTCACAGAAGTGCGCGCGCGCACGTAGCGACACCGCCACCATTGAGCGCGGCCTTACAGAGTCAGCAGGTGAAGGAATAAGAGAAGTATACAGCAGTTGGAAAACAAACAATAAAAGCAAACGCTCCATAGTGTAACACAATTTTATTAAAAAGAAACAAAACAAACAGGATGCACTCACAAACCCAGGTTAAAAACTTGCTCATAAGACAGGCGTTTGCGGTAAGAGCTCCCTTGGTGAGAATGTCAGGGAAAAAGAGACTTCCTGCTGTCTTTACGCAGTGTACGCATCGCCGAAGCTTATCCCCCCGCCTCTTCCACTTCCGATTGGAGCATCTCTCAAAACTACCAGCGGCTCCCTCGACCAGAGGGGCAGTGTGATTCCACAACAACCCAACGCGTTTTCGTCACAATTTGTGACTTCATCAGGAGTTAGCCTTATATTGGCCAACTACCGTGGGTATATAGTATGTGGTTGTCATAGTGACAAAACACTCAATCAGGGATACCCAATGGTAGGCGAGACCAAAATAAAAGCACAGACCATAAATTGTATGCGCTATTTGTGCATAACAAAACGTTAGTAATATACATACAAATATTAGATAGAAAAAGGACATTTGTAAAGATGCAACAAATTAAAATAGAACACCTACAAATTAAAGGGTTATATGAAACAGATAGCTCCTGCATAATTAATTAGTTATACTTAGATACATATTAAAGACCCATCTACATATATCCAATGAAGGACCCTGAGAGGTTGGAAAGCTTGTAACATATCAACTACTTGTTGGTCCAATAAAAGGTACCATACCATACTTACCATCTCCTTCGTTTGCATGCATGTATATATTTATTTATATAGCACCACTAATGTACATAGCGCATCACAGCAGTAATACACGTGACATAATCATATAAATAACAAATACAAATAAATAATGGGAAGCGCTTCAGACATAAAACATTTAGTCCCTGTCCCGAAGAGCTTACAATCTAATTGGTTGGTAGGAAGAACGTACAGAGACAGTAGGAGGGTGTTCAGGTGAGTGCGTCTGCGGGGGGCCACGGTCAATGTATGAGGTGTAAAGTATCAGCCACGGAGCTACTCATATGCTTCGTTAAGCAGGTGGGTTTGAAGATCGGTCTTACATAATGCAAAGTCCTAGCAGTAGACATGATGATATAGTGTTCATACATTATATATAAACAATTAAAAAAAAGAGGTCTACTGTATAAAATATTAATTTTGTATGTATTCTGCCGGGCAAGTTCCCCATATCAAAATGTTGGCGCCATCTCTAATAACTCTGTGATCAGATGCATTATAAATTGTTCTCTATTTGTTACCATTTTCAAATGACCAGAAGATTGCAGGGAATCCTTTAGGGATTCCCGGGGAACTTGGTTGAAAAACACTGCCATATACCCAATAGGATTCCTGCTTGCATAAAATGTTGAATCTATCACCACCCAGAAAGTGAGTCTTCCAACATACCACTTAGGCTAGTGCCCTGGTGCCTTCGCCAGCGTGGAGGCTGTGAGCTAAGCGGGTGCTTTCCCTGGCCATGGTGGACGGGCCGTGAAGGGGCGTTCCCGGAGCTGGTTCGCCCTCATTGGGCGAAACCGCTCACGTAACCGGCCTGTCGCGCCAAGAAATTAGTTTGAACCCGATTTCTTGCGCTTCCGCCCGCCCCCGTCCCGCTTCCGCGCGCACATGGACACAAACACTGCCTTAAGGCAGTCTGATCGCTCAGCGTGCGGACACCTCCACACCGTCTGCGCACCATGGCCCCAGCCTTAGATTGTAAGCTCTTAGTCACCACCCCCAATATATTATTTACCCATTACATTTATCCCCACCATTCGTACTTTATTTCCCTTGTATTGTGATTGTGCCGCGTACCCTGTTGGCCCTATATACAGGCAGTCCTCGGTTATCCAACGGAATCCGTGCTGGAAGTAGCGTTGAATAGTGAAACCATTGTAAAGCGAGTCCCATGTTAATCAGCGGCGGCGAGCGTTGGATAACGCATTCAGGCGTCGGATAACGGCCCTTAGGGTTGCGTTGGATATGCCATTCGTTGTCAAGTGAAACGTTGGATAGCGAGGACTACCTGTACATAACATGATACAGTACATGGAAAACACTATACAGGCATACCCCGGTTTAAGGACACTCACGAGTAAGGACATATCGCCCAATAGGCAATACCGTCTCCATACCTGTACCGAAGCTGTGCGCAAGCAGGGAGACTATAGAGCCTGTTACAAATGCGTTATTTACATCAGTTATGCACGTATATGACGATTGCAGTACAAAACATGCATCGATAAGTGGGGAAAAGAGTAGTGCTTCACTTTAAGTACATTTTCGCTTTACATACATGCTCCGGTCCCATTGTGTACGTTAATGTAATGGGTATGCCTGCAACAATAGCTCTGGTTATAATCACACTCCACCGGCCATAGCATGTTATATATACACACACCTACATACATACCTGTGATTTTGATATATATATATAAACACACACACACACACACACACACACACACACACATACCTGTGATTTTGTTTTTGTTATACAGGCAGTCCTCGGTTATCCGACACAATGCGTTACTCAAAATGGCGTTGGATAGTGAAACACGTTTTCCCATAGGAACACTGTTTAAATGAAAGGTTCCGTTCCTGAAGGCATTTTTAACACTAAAATATGCCAAATATTTTATGCAGGCAATAAGATATGCAGCACACATACATTATATAGTGTATATACTGTATTATATATATATATATATATATAAAATAATAGAGATAATATATTATACTAGTATAAGTTTGTATCATGATATATATATATAATTATATATTAATATATATCGCTCCTCTAGACGCTTTGACAACGTTGTTTTGGTTTGTATTCATAGATACAGCACACATATAACAAATGCGTATTAAATTAGTGGCGTATTTAAGAGCATTGGATAAGCCGTTTTTGGCGTTTGTAAAAAATGATACATGAGGTATCTAGCGCATTGCAGGCGTTGGATGGAGCCATTCCGTTGTAGAAACGAAGTTTGTAAGACGAGGACCAATGCCTCGTACATACATACTGAAAATTATATATATCACACACCCACCACCACACACAAACACACACCACACACACACACACACACACACCACTCAACACCCACACAACCGACACCACTACACGTCACATTCACGCACACACAACCCACCACACACAAACACACACGTAATTTTGTAGTTTCTTCTAGAGTCTTGTTGGTTCAGTGTGTTAATGTAATAATACCCACATATAACAGTTGTTGTGTCTTGTCTATGAGGAAGCCTCCCCACACTATTACGCGGTAAAAAGCTTCCTGCACCTCTAGCGCCGTTAGATGTCAGGCAAATATTCAGCCGAAGCGCGGGGATACTTACTTCATTGGCCTTGGGGGGAGCACATATCGCCTTACACGTTGACACAGGCTTCCCCCCACCGCCTCCCCCCTCGGGAGCACGTGTAGTTGCGCGGCGGCTGCTCCCGTCTCCTGCCGTACCAAAAAAAAAGGGGGCTCGGACGCGCTCAGCGTGGTAGTAAAAAAAGGAAACCGTGCAGCAACTCCGATAAACAAAACGAGTTACACGAGCGGGCTAGGGAGCAGCCGGTCCGCCATCTTCAAGAGGCGGCGGGTAAGCGTCAGGCTTCGGCCCGTGCACCTACCTCCTGGCCCGTCCCACCGCCTCCCCTCGACCCCACGCCGGCGTGCCGGCCGGCGGGTCCCTCTGGAGCCGTGCAGTCAGTGGACGGCGGCCCGTGCGAGTGGGTGAGGGAGGTGGGAGCGTGCGGGATGGCGCTGTTCATAAGGGCGCGTCCCTCGTCATCCCAACCCGGGCTGGCCACGACTGGCCACAGGTTATATGCAATCCCGCCGATACCTCATGGCATTACTGGGCCCATAACCACCACCTCCCCCTGATCGCACCCTTATATGTGACCATTTATAGATACCGCCTCGCACCCCCGAGAGACGGCTGAGAAATCAGGCGGTGTGGCCCTGGGGTGGGGGTTGGTTGGGGTGGGGGGGGGGTGAGGTTTGGTTGGGCTGGTGTGTGTTGTGTTTTGTGTGTGTATGTGACAACAAAAATCAAATACCACAGGCACATATATGTTGTGTGTGTGTTTGTGTATATACTGATATCTCTGTGTGGGTGTGCGTTGCTTCGTATAAACATATAAAATCACAGCGGTGTGGTGTAGTGGCTATGTATTTTGTATTGTCATTAACAAAAACAATTCACATTCCCATGTATGTATGTAGGTGTGTGTGTGTACTATATAGCATATATACATACATATATATATACACACAACCTACATACATCCCGGGATTTTGATATATATAAATAACACACACACACCACACAACACCCACACACCACATACCTGTTATTTGGTTTTTGTTTTATAACAGGCAGTCCTCGGTTATCCTACACAATGTCGTTAGTTACTTTACTCAAAATGGCGTTGGATAGTGAAACACGTTTTCTCCCATAGAACACTGTTTAAATGAAGGTTCCGTTCCTGAAGGCATTTTTACACTAACATATGGCCAAATATTTATGCAGTGCAATAAGTATGCAGCACACATCATTATATAGTGTATACTGTATTATAATATATATATATATCCTCTCCCCCCCCCTCCTCACTCACTCATCGTCTCTCGTCTCCTCTCTCTCTCTCTATATATATACTATTCTCTTCCGACGCTTTGCCCACGTTTGTTTTATATGTGTATATCTATATAATATAACACAATAAACAACGTTTTGCCAGTGTCGTAGCGCATTGGATAGGCTGCCGTTTTTTGGGCCTTTGTAAAATGAACATCGGTATGCATTTGCAATAGCAAGTTGGATATAAGCCTTCGTTGTAACAACTGAAGCGTTGGTAAAACTAGGCTGCCTTACATTACATAACACACACAACAACAATCCCACAACAACACAGCACAACACCAACACACAACACACACACACACACAACCCACACACAACACATCACCCATACACCACTACACACACCATACACACACACACACACACAACACACACAACAACACACACCTCACGCACACACACACACACACACACACACACTGGTGAAGGGCATGGTTGCAGACCGGTGTAAGGGCTGTTATATACTGTGTGCGGCCGTGCACGTGCCGTACACGTTTTGTGTGTATACTGTGCGCGAGTGTAAGTTACTGTGTGTGTGTGTGTATGTATATGTGTGTGTTTAAATGCGTTTTAAAATAAATAAATGAATCCTTTAAGAATTTTTTTAATAACATTCTATATACACACACATATATACATACACATACATATACACACATATACTTAAATTTTCAGCAGCAGTAGCAATGCAAATTCTTTCTTTTTCTCATCTGTCGGCCGATTCCACGCTCCCTGACGTGTGCGCGCGTGGCACCATTATAGAAAGGCTGACTAACCTCAGCCAACTAAAACTGCAGCGCGCACGCACGCACTGTAGAACCAGCCTTAGGCGTGAATGTGCTCACAAGTGATCTTTGTATTTGCTATATGCAATACGGTGGAGGTTTCTTGTTGCCTTTTTCACCCACCATAACTTAAAATGTGTATGCTAAATCCTACAGCCTTGAAAATTGCAAAGCCAGTACAACCAACCTCACACTGATGAGACCCATAAAGGTTGAAACATGTCTGGGAGTGGTTTCTCTGGCTTTGCATCTTATTCCCATGCTGTGCTTAAAAGCTGTGTTAACAGCAAGCATTAGCTTCTAGGGGTTCAATTTAAAAATGGATCTCGGGCAAAAGGTGACTCGGATTGGTCGCGTTCGCTGGAAGTTATGAACATTGATTTTTCAGTGATGTCAGCGGGCACGTTAGCGGTTCAGCCAATGAGGGTGAACCGCTCATGGCCACACACCCCGGTCGCTGTCTCCTAACACTATAAGCAAAAATCGCTGTTGCGTCGCCGTAGCCAGGTCTATTAGCGCGGCCTAAGACGTGAATGTGCTCACAAGTGATCTTTTTATATTTATATATATATAAGTATACATTACCGCATAGCAGCAAAAAAGGAGACAGCACTCAGGTGAATGAAAATTAATGTATTAAATACAGCACATAACTCCAACGTTTCGATCCCACAGGGTGCACCACCCTGAGGAAGATCCCCCTGTGGGATCGAAATGTATACTTTTATTATTTATATGGGACATGCACCTATTCATTATTGAATTTCTATTGGAGTGCCAGTGATTTTTTTTATAAGAGAGAGAGAGAGAGATTCAGCGATTCAGCTCTGGATGAAGAGCCTGGGTTTGTGTCCTGATTTTTTTAATCTACTAGGATTGCGATTTAAAAAAAATCTTCAAACAAACATTGTGCTCTCAGTTTTTATATGTGTAAGGGGGAAAAAAGTACACGAAATGGCACAATAAATGTGTCTTTACTAGCTCTACGTTTCGGCTTCTCAATAGAGCCTTGTTCAAGAGCTCCTCCATTGGTAAGCTGAAATGTTCAGCTAGTACAGACACATTTATTGTACCATTTGGTGTGCCTGCTTTTTTTTTTTATTTATCTTTTACCCTTCCACATAGTACAGTTTAGTACGTTAGCAGAAGCACGCGCTAAAATCTTATGGGTTATTACTGTTATTGTGTACCCCGAGTCCTTAAAAATAATATATATATATATATAGTACACAACACACACACACATACACAAAGAGCAACACATTTGATAGAAGATCATTGTTTAAATAGAAATCCTCTCTCTATTTTATATTATAATTATTTTTATTTTACTTCTGTGAAACCCCGGGGTCCGTATTTCTGTTTTGCCATAATTTGTAATGTAATGCTTCCAGAATGTTAAAACAAGTTGTATTGTAAAGTTATAAATCCGATTTTAATAATATAGAAAACGTCTTTTAAAAAGCCATGCAACTGCAGTGGCATTTTAGGGTACACAGGCTAAATGGACAGGAGTTCTGCAAAGTCCAGGCACATTTTACGGGCTACCCCAATTCTTCCTTTTTATTTTTGATTTCTCCGGTGATTCTGGGTCAACTGAGCTGATTTGCAGTAATTCACTGCTGGGCTAATAAGTCCATTTATAGGTACAATATATGACAAAGAGTGCTTATTATAGGGGGAATAATATTCTGATCTTTCTTTTGATCAACACTGTTATTAGACAGTAGAGGTTCCCAATCTTTCTGCTGCAGTGTGCGCAAGCGCAGGTTGATGTCAGTAAATGCGTTGTTAACCTAAGTTAATAGTAACGCAGTATCCACAAAGGACAATAACATTACGCCATGTTTAAGAGTATAGCGTTCACTATAACGGATGTTCATGATAATGAGAAGCAAAGGAGACATTATCGTATCTTTGCCTATCCCTGTAGTCCGTTAAGGTTAATGCCGGGACCCAGCATTTATGGTTTTTAAGTCGGCGCTAAATGTGGTGTTACTCCCATGAAATAAGGCTTTGGCGGTGTCCGGGTGGCTAGAACGCCACAGTTATGCAAGAATGAAACCTTTAGGGACAAAGGGAATAATTGATAGATACAAAGCAGTCTGTACTGTAAGAAAAATAATTGATAAACATCAATCCTTTTTAACACCATTTGTTTTAACACCATGCTCCTGTGTTGAAAGGGCTATGTATTTATCATTATAAACCAAAATATTCCTACAGATCTTTACTGGACATTAAAACAAAGATCTTTGATCAGAGATGTTTGTATCCAGAGATTCAGATCTAGTGAATACCAACGGGTGCACAGCTCTGCACAAGCTCACCGAATTAAACTTTTTCAGGTTGGGCTAAAGTTGCGAGTGGAGTACCTCAAGGGATCGGTACTGGCCCCCCTGCTTTTTAACTTGTTTATTAATGACCTGGAGGTTGGCATCGAGAGCAAAGTCTCCATCTTTGCTGATGACACTAAATTGTGTAAGGCAGTAGAATCAGAGCAGGATGTAATTTCTCTCAAACTGGGTGAGAAAAGTAACCAAGTGGGGGCACTGGCATGAAGTGTAAAGGTGATAAATTTGAAATCGTTTAATGGTCACAAAAGATAAAACATTGGGTATTAAAAAACAACTTAAGTGTGCAGCAGAGATCATAGTAAGAGTCCTATTCCAGGGCTCTGGATCCAGTTCCGGTTGTAGTAATAACCGATTAGAATCGGTCACTACATCAGAGCTTGTAGCTCAGAGATCTGAAATAAATCAGTGGGTTCCGAAATAAATATATATATATACAGCTCAACCCCCTTATAACGCTGTGCTTGGGGTCCAAAGAATCACATCGCGCTATAAGCGGATCGCGTTAGAAATAATGTACAATTGTATGCATTGCACAATAAAGTATTTACGATACCAATAATCGTGTTGTAAAGTATTCATAAATACGAAAATTGGGAGCCACGCTGGCATCGCGATATAAGCGGATTCGCGTTGTAACAGATCGCATTATAACGGGGTTGAGCTGTATATATGGAACTTAGACTACATAAAAGGGATACTGATGCCACCATCCAATTATACTGCAACATATAATAACCAGTTTCTAAGTTTATTCAGTACAGGCATACCCCGCTTTAAGGACACTCACTTTAAGTACACTCGCGAGTAAGTACATGTCGCCCAATAGGCAAACGGCAGCTCGCGCATGCGCCTGTCAGCACGTCCTGAATAGCAATACCGGCTCCCTACCTGTACCGAAGCTGTGCGCAAGCGAGGAGACTATAGAGCATGTTACACATGCGTTATTTACATCAGTTATGCACGTATATGACGATTGCAGTACAGTACATGCATCGATAAGTGGGGAAAAAGGTAATGTTTCACTTTAAGTACATTTTCGTTTTACATACATGCTCCGGTCCCATTGCGTATGTTAATGCGGGGTATGCCTGTATCATCCTGATTACTACATGTTCAGATCTGCTCTCTCCATACACACTTGGAGGGCAATTACTCGCCATTCAGTGTGAGCCGATAGCTATTAGCAGCTAGCTAGTGTTTAGAAACTTTTGGCCACATCACGGCGGCGGTTCAGCCAATGAGGGTGAACCAGCCGCGTGACGTCATGGCCGCGCCCCCCGTCGGATCTCCTGCTCTGAAAGCACAGCCACAGACCACAGGTCGCGGCTGAAACGGGTGCACGCGCCGCCAGGCGCTCCGGCGCGCATGCCGCTGTGACCACTGGGGTCGTAGCCTAAGTACGGGCTGAACTTGATGGACGTCCGGCTTTTTTCAACCTCATCTACTATGTTACAAGTCCTGTTTGAGGCCAACGGCCATAAAATACTGCAACAGTTGTATTACCCCCATAGAACTTGGCTCCAGATGCTACATTATATACAGGTGAGATTACTGTAAGCAGGTAGAAAATATTAGTCAAAATCTAAACTTTATATTGCGGATCTTCCAGTGCTTTACAGAACTCTCCAGTCCTGACCCGAGTCCTTACATTGCTTCGCCCACACGCATAATGTACATGGTGTACAGCAGGGTTTTTTTTCAAGTTTTTTGATTCTCGTGACCCAGTATAAGAAACACATTTTTGACTGCGACATACCGAACAAATGATGACCCGAGTTTTCATAAAAACAAGAAAAGACAAACAGATATACCAGCTTGACTTTATTTAATGTGGCAAAACTATACACCGACGTTACGTGAAACCCCATCCCCTCTCACTTAATTCTCCCCCCCCCTAAGAATTTTACCTGGGGGGCAGGAGGGGTGGATAGGGCTGCTTAGTGTTGTCAGTGAGGGAGCCAGCTATCGTGCTCGGCGACGGCTGGCCACATGGGCGGAAGATACACTTGGACCCGACTTCTGGGTAGGGAAACAGGCAGGGGGAGGAGGAATTGCCCACGGAGAACGGGCCCTGACCCCAAGCAGCAAGCAGAGGCCCCAGCACCAGAAGCTGGGCCCAACCCTCTGGCGGCCGCCAGGTCCAACTTCCAGCGCCGGCTGACTGTGCCACACCTGTATTGTAGGGTTTAGCGGGATGGTGGTTACGCCACTGGCTAGCAATGATCCAGTGACTAATTTGCCACGACCCTAAGTAGGAGAAACACTTGTAGATAACCCCTTTCCTCTCTTACAGGAGCACCCTGGGGAACCTTCCTTCTGTGGCTGGGCAGCCATGGCCACGCCAGATGTCAGCATGCACGTGGAGGAGGTGGTGGTTGTCACAACACCTGACAATGGCATGGACGGTGCCCGAATTGAGGAAGTGAAAACCGTGTTGATCACCACAAGCAGGTAGGAATCCCGTCCGTCCCATCGGGGAGCAGGAATTCCACCAGCCATGGAATTTTGTATGCAAAGGGAGTATAGCTATGAGAGTTGCACAACGATGCCTGGTATTGCCACCAGTGGCTATAGTATAACACTCACGGCGGGTGTTAAACCACTATTGTTATTTTCATTGGAGATAGCACATGCAGATATCACTTGTATTCCCAGCAATAGATTCAACTGTTCTCAAATGAATCATATGGGCATTTGCATACTGTTCATTTGAGAACAGTTGAATCTAGGGATGCAATATTGCAGGGAATACAAGTGATATCTGCATGTACTATCTCCAATGCAAATAGCAATAGTGTTTTAACACCCACCGCGAGTTACCAGGCATCGTTGTGCAACTCTCATAGTTATATTCCTTTTGCACACATGTTCCCCTCTGTCTGACCTAAGCAGGATATATATTCATATAGGACCTTGTCCAATGAATTGATTTAGGGTATATAACAGTATCCCTTGTCTGTGGAAAAATCTCGCTTTTCACTGAGGTTGAAATGCGCAGGCGTTTATTTTTGAGGTTTTAATAGTAATTAGTGTTTTCATTGAAGTATTAAAATTGATTTTATTTTCAATTATTAGTGGAGGAGAGTGCATCGCTGGGGATTCTTTCTCTCTCGCGTTGTTTATCGTTATTCATCCCTGATAGCACCCCTTCAGTAAGTTAATAAAGAGCTGAGCAGGGACCCCCCTCCCACCCCTTTTTCCGTCATGTTTTGAACTTAGGAACAATAATTTGATGGCGTTTTTTGGACGAACGTTCGATCCGGCATTAGTACAAAGTCAGACTCCATATCGTTTCTGAAGCCAGTGTAGTCAGAATCCATGTATCGGTTCTAAGCTGCAGCAAAAGGTTGATGAACCTAGAACACTTTGACGTGATTAGTGCCCTGCATGACGTGTACAATAAGAAGAGAAGCTCAAATGAAAAATGACACGAATATTTATTCAAAACACAATCCAAAAATTGATGTTTGGACTCACAAGGGTCTTTCTCATAATGCCCTAAAGACGCCTGTGAGTCAGAATATACTTTTTTGTATTCTGTTTTGGATAAATATGTTTGCCATTTGGGCACCATGGCACTGCCAAGGCATGATGTGGCAGTCCGGCATTTCTCAGCTGGATGCTGTCGCTACGGCTTAAGTGTTTTTTTTTTTTTTTATCTTCCATACTTTTTTCCCCCTTTTTTTGCTAATGCACAACCTAATTTCAGAGCAAGAAAATCAGTATCAGACGGCAGGTGTATTGTAAGAAAGCAACGTTACATGTGTTTAAACATGCAGACGGAGAAGATTGTTATAGAGGATACCAAAGACTGCCTCCAATACACACACAGTACTCAAACAAACCTATTAGTGTGTGTGTGTGTGTGTGTTTGTGTGTGTGTGTGTGTGTGTGTGTATATAAAGGGTTCTTTGCCAAGAGCCCTTGTAGATCCAGTTTAGAAAGTAGTGTGCATCCTGCTTCAGGAGTCTGTGCAGTCTACACCCCAAACTGCTTCAGGGGGAAATATCATCATATTAACCCTGTTACTGCCAGACAATGGACCACCTTAACCCTCTTTCTCAGGGAACATCAGGGACAGTTGTGTGGATGGTGCACGAGGTGCAGTGTGGATGGTGCATGAGGTGCAGTTTGCATGGGACGGTCCTGTACTTGAAATGCAAGGTTTCCACTCGGAAAGAAACAGATACAAGCGTATCACACCCATAGAAAATGCTTTAGAAAGTGATCAGATACCAAGGAACATACAGATGAACACACGTACGGACGCAAACATTCACATATACATATAAACCCACGCGGATGTACAAACCAAGGCGCACAGACTCAGACACACACGTGCTCTCAGGCTGTACCCTATGCTTTCTCTGCCACGTCACTGTAGCCTCCAGAGACAGAGCAGATAGCACTTCTGCCTGCTCCAGGCTGAACAGATCTGCCTCCCACAGCTTTGTCATGGCAACCAGCTCCTGCAAGAACTTGTTTTCCAATGGAGATACAAGGCACAGCGTTCAAAAACCTCTAGCAGTGCAGCACAGGGGGTATATTATCACGCAGTGGGCAGCCCACACGTGTAAGGGCAAACTATGTATCAGGCGTCTACGTTCTCTGCTTCTGCTCAACACAGCCAATAATGTGGAGAGGTTGTATGACGCAGTGGGAGGAGTTACGCCACACACTTATTATAATGCTATGTGTAAATGAGTGACTTGCTGTCATTGTCTGCCCACCTTTTGTCTGAGGGGGTGGGGGGGGGGGGATACTGTATCCTGAGAAACCAGCAGAAGGTTTAACCTCAATGACTGGAGGGAAAAGGGGTTAATCTCAAGATGAACTTCTTCCCAGAGCCCTGTTGCGTTCCTTGATCTCTTGTTGTTTTGTCTGCAGAAGCTTTGCAGAAGAGGCCCTGGAGTCGGAGAGTGTGGCGGCAGCGGCGGCTGCAGCTTTCAATGCAGCCACAGAGATGAAAGAAGCAGTCTTAGGTATGGAAAGAGGACCTATCGCCCAATGTCTACAGCATTGCTGGGCAACTCCAGTCCTCCAGGGCCACCAACAGGGCAGGGTTTCGGGTTATCCCGGCTTCAGCACAGGTGGCTCAATCAGTTGCAGACCTGTGCTGAAGCAGGGATACCCTGAAAACCTGACCTGTTGGTGGCCCTGGAGGACCGGAGTTGGCCGCCCCTGGTCTACACTCTTAAGTCAGGTATCATTTCTCAAAGATGTTGCCTGTGGATCGTTGTTTGAGCTCCGAGATCAGATGACACCCACCAATTTGTACAAGGTGTCCTGCGCTTGTCCTTACCGGGACACTTGTCCCTCATGGCCACAGACTGCAGGGGGGCCAGTGTTCAACCCTTATCTATGATCTGTGCTGCGCTCTGGTGAGATTAAATCTGTATCTCGGGGTTAAAAGAGCGTGGCTTGTACTGGTCGTGTCACCCCTGCCACTGAATATACCAGAAAACTGAGCGTGTCTTCTCCCCGCAGAGCAGAGGCCCACAAGCCATCATTACTGCACCTTCAGTAATTACAGGTTCTTGACCTCTGCCTGATCTTGGCATTGAAACACTCTGCACACTTTGACTAATTGAAGTGGTATTTTCCCGGGATGGAATGAGCGGCGACGGCTATAGATCTGTAGAGATCTTCATCATCCTACAGTGCCGATAATCATGTTCATTTTAATAGAAAGGGACCAGGGCCCTGAAGGGAATAAATTTGCGTTGCTGCTTCAGAGGTCACTTAATGTGCTAACCAAGCAACGTCTAGTGCTGGTATTACACCACTATATCCAGGTACTAGGTGTAGGAACAGAACAAAATCCACCCCCCAGAATGCACACAGAAATAGAAATAATTAACTGTTGGGGGCTGACGGTATTTATGTAGCGCCATCCACTTACTGTGGCCTAGTGACCTACTATTATAGTAATATAACACATAATGGGAATAAAGCGCTTCAGATATAAAAGCAACAGTAAGAAAAGGAGTCCCTGCCCCGAAGAGCTTACAATCTTAATACGTTTTCATTCTCTCCCTTCCCCCTACCCCCCCCCTCCCCATAACGTTCTGTGAGAAGTGAAGATGGAGGAGGAGGACGACGACGAGGAGGACGAGGACGAAGACGAAGGTGTGGAGACAGAGATGGCTTATCCCATCACCTGCGGGGAGAGCAAGGCCAACCTGATCTGGAGGAAGTTCGTATGCCCGGGCATCAACGTCAAGTGTGTGCAGGTGAGCACTTGCATTATGGAAACCTCAATGTAACGTCTCCTACCTTTCGTGTAACAGGTCATCTCGACACTGCTTTGCCGTTATCTGCATGGTGCCTGTACACAAGTAGGGATTAACCAGTGCCACAATAACCCTGTTAACGCAGGGGTGGGCAACTCAATATCCCTGCTTCAGTACAGGTGGCTCAGTCTTCAATTGAGCCACCTCTCCTGAAGCAGGAATATCCTGAAAACCTGACCTGTTGGAAGCCCTTGAGGACCGAAGTTGCCCACCTTTGTGTTGATGCATCACAGAGGAAATGTATATTTTCACCACACTGGTATTATCCTGCAGCTTCTCTAGTTGTGAGCAATTAACCATTTTCTATGTCAGATGGGCCAGTGCAGAGTTGTGCCACGCTTCGCGGGCCTCTGCAGCTATGGAGGGCTACAATCCACACAATGATAAGTGATTAGCTAAGTTGCTTATCGATCCGTTCTACTGTGTTCGATCGGCGAAGATTCGGCTCGGGGGGGGGGGGGGGGGTTCACTAAATGGCTGTCAGTGCAGCAGAAGAGGACCAAAGATGCAAAGTTCTGTGGGGAAGATCATGTGACCAGGCAGTCACTAGATTGGTGCACTGCTAGAGAGAGGGCAGGGCTCAAAAAGGGGTGTGGCAGAGCCTGTTTCAGAAGAGGAAGGGGATGTGACTTTGTAAATGGTTGCTATATAAACAAAAATGCCTGTTACATTATAATACATAAAAAATGTCTTTCAGAGTGGCTTAAAAATAATGCTGCAAGTATTTTCTCACAGTACAGATTTATTTAAAAAAAACACATGTAGGATATTGCTTGGTCTGCAGCTTTAATCAAAGCTTCATACAGCTGTTTGTTACTGATGTCAACCTGGCCCTGGATGGAAGGGAAGACTGCATCCTTTCGGCACTTTGTAAATCCTTAGTAAGGCCACGCCTTCAATATGGAGTCCAGTTTTGGGCACCGTTCCATTAAAAAAAAAATAAGGCTTTATGTAACTGGAAAAAGTTAATGAAGAGCCAACAAATTAGTATAGAGGATGGAAGGTCTGGCTTCTGAGGAAAAGCTATCCCAATTGGGATTGTTTACATTAGAAAAGATGGGGATATGATTTTATACAAATATTCAAGGTCAATAAAAGGAACTTTCCATCCCACGGGCAGTACAAAGGACTCGGGGTCATTCCTTGAGATTGGGAGGAAAGGAGATTTCTCCAGCAACAAAGGAAAGTGTTCTTTACAGTAAGGGCAGTTACAATGTGGGATTCATTACCCATGGAGACCGTGATGGCAGATACAGTAGATTTATGTAAGAAAAGGTTAGACATATTTTTTTTTTTAATAAAGAAAAGGTATACAGGGATATGATTGCAATTAGTTGAGTCAGGAGTTATTTCCCCCCCCTAAAAAGACATAATTGGCAAACGTTTACTGCGGGTTTTTGTTGACCTTCCTCTGGATCCAAGTTAAATACAAATATAGGATGAGTATCTGTCAACTACATTTAGCATAGGTTGAATTCGATGGACATCTTCAACCTCCTCTAATATGTAACCTACAAATCTCCTGACCAAGGAGGCAGGCACTTTTTAAAAGGCACTGCTGATTAAACCTTGAGAGCGTAAACGTAAGGTAATGACAGGTACGTGGTGTGATATAGTTATCGTTTCTTAACGAGAGCATGAGACGGGATCCCCCGCGAAGCACGAACGGGTTACTTGTCCCATAATCCCTGAGTATTCCTGCAGCGTCGCGCTGCTTGCGCCTGAAGGAGCGGCTCAGTGAGTAAAGGCGCTCTCTCTGATAACGTCAGTGAGTGTGAAGCAGGGGAGCCTGGTCCCTGTCCCGGTATCAGCTCCTTGTGGCTTTGGGCAAGTCTCAGCGAGCAATATCATAGACTGTAAGTTCTGCAGGGCAGGGACCTATGCCTGCGAATATTCTATGTACAATGCTGCGTACCACGTGCTACACTGTATTTGTGACGCGCTGCGAGTCTCGTTGGGAGAAAAGCGCTATATGAAATAAAGTTGTTGTTGTTGTTGTAATTAGTAATCCTGCCCTCCTGTCTGACAGTACAATGATCACCTGATCAGTCCCAAAGAGTTCGTCCATCTGGCCGGCAAATCCACCTTGAAGGACTGGAAGAGGGCGATCCGGATGAACGGGGTCATGCTCAGGTCAGCCTTCACCGGGGTTTCCACATCGGCACGCACCGGTTATATTGTTATCCGTTGGGGCCGACATCTCGCAGGCAAATGATATGAGGAACAAGATAGGTGTTAGCAGGTCCCTGTGTCCTTGGGCGATAAACAGAGGTCATGTTAGTAAATATAAATACACTAGGGCAGCACTACATGTTGCATTGTTGGCTTGTATTTGCTATAAGATTGAGGCAGGGGGTCTCTGGAGCTGAACCCCATTAATTTGGGCTCCTGGGACCCCCCGGCTTACCGAGATACAGACCTCCGGAGGGGGTGCCGGTATCTCCTACTAGTTTAAAGGTGCTGGTCACGCAGGCCAATAGGAAAACGCACTGAATGATGTCACGGCTTCCTATTGGAGATTTAAAGCCGCCATTATATTAGGCACACCGTTTTTATGCCTGCCGAGATGCCGGCACCCGCCTTCGGAGGTAAGTTTGTGGAAGCAGGGGGTCCCCGGAGCTGAAATTAACAGGGTTCAGCTCCGGAACAGTTGTGACATAGTGTTAGTATTATTAGCTGCTTGTTAGCAGTGTTCTCATTACAAAAAAATGGTGACTTTGAGATACAGCGGCGGATTAGATACAGCGGCGGATTAGATACAGCGTATATAGTAATAGCCTTTAAAGCAGCAGTTCAAGCTGCCGTTTCAAAAAAAAACAAAAAGAAAATACATTCAATATGTGCATCAATACAATCTTCATATACAAAATACAATACAAACACACTGATAAGTAATTAGCTAAGTTGCCGATCGATCGGCGAAGATTTGGCTCGGGGGTTCACTAAATGGCTGTCAGTGCAGCAGAAGAGGACCAAAGATGCAAAGTTCTGTAGGGAAGATTATGTGACCAGGCAGTCACTAGATACAATTGTGCACTGCTAGAAAAAGGGCAGGGCACAAAAAGGGGTGTGCCAGAGCCTGTTTCAGAAGAGGAAGGGGATGTAAATGGTAAATGGTTGCTATAGAGACAAAAAATTCTTGTTACATAATAATACATTAAAAATGTCTTAAATTTTTTTTTTTAATGATACAAGTATTTTCTCATAGTACAGAACTGATATATATATATATAAAAAAAAAACACGTAGGATATCGCTTGAACTGCAGCTTTAATATGGCTAAGCACAAAGTGGAGCCATAGGCTGAGTCCCCGGTGGTCACGGCGACGCGTGCTATGGCACGCACGCCACACACCACAGCACAGCCCTCTATGGGGCAGGACCCAGTGGCTGTGCGTGGGCGCGCAAAGCGCCGTGATGCGTACGCTGGCAGGGAAGACAAGAATTATGTCTTCCCGTGCTGCGACGCGGTCATGTGGTCGGCGCGCAGCCAATGGCAGGGCAGATATGCCCCGTCATGGCCCCGCCCCCCGCGCTCCCCTGCAGACCGCCAATCGCGGCTGTGGCGGCGCGTGTGCAGCATGGGGGGGCCGTAGCCAGAGAGTAGCTACAGGAGGTAAATGTGGTACACTACACCTTTAATCAGTGATATACCAGCCCCCTCAACACTGCCAACAACTAGAGCAACATTAGTAACCTGGCTGGTGGTGAAACCGTCGGCTTTAAAGAAAGTTGCTAGTAGAATGGTACAGACAGCTTCTTCTTTAAAGTATAATAACTCTTGCTAGAAAGTATCACAGTATACTAAGCCCTGTATGGGTAGAGACGCACTATATGTTCAGCCGCGCCCTCACTCTGCGCGGACATCACAGAACAGCGACGCGCGCCAACGTACGTTTCGCGCAAGTAAACGCTTCTTCACGGGTGGCCTCCACTTCTACTTGGTAGCAACTTTCTTTAAAGCAGAAGGTTTGATGCGGGGGGTTGGGATATTGAGTCACTGTGGCTAGATAATTAAATGTACCTAGGTCCTTATTGCCACGCACCATCTAGGCTGCTAATATTGCTCTAGTTGTTGGCAACATGGCTGGTATATCACTGATTAAAGGCGTAGTGTACCATATTTACCTCCTAAAGCTACTCTATAGCTCCACTCTGTGCTTCTATATACGCTGTATCTAATCCTCCACTGTATCTCAAATTCACCATTTTTTGTAATGAGAACACTGCTAGCCAGCAGCTAATAATACTAACACTATGTCACACCTAGACGGTGTTTCAAAGTGTTTCTAAATGTAGTTAAATCAGGTCTGGAACTAGACTGGTTCATTAAAATGACCTATTAACTTCTGAGAGTCAGACAGGCAAATACAAACCAGTCTCTTGATTTAGCTAAAACCACACGTAAACTCTGAATTACCTAAAACATGAGACTAGACCGCTAAAACCTGTCCCGTCTCTTCACCGGCAATAAAAACCCACTCCTGTTATCTTGTGTATTTAAACGATTACCGTGAGATAGATAAGGACAGACCAACGTGTCCTTTCATACAGCTATAAACTAAGTGTGACCTCTGAATTACTTAAGAGACAGAGAGCAGACTGCCGAAGCCTGGCCTGCTGTCTCTCTAAAAGTGGTAACTATCTGTGCAGTCTAGAATACTTCAGCCATATATCTAGACACCTTGAACCGGTCCTGTTCCTCCAAGAAGGAGTAACTCTGGAAGAGAAGTTGTGCATTTGGCACAGTTACAAACCACGTATGTGGCTTTGAACATTGTCTATACGGCTAAATCCCTGTCCTGTATCCCCCCCACACCTTTTGGAATAAATACAGACATTATGAACTACTAAAATTCCTTCTCTAAGCTGGAGGGTCTAACCATTAGGTAACATTATTTGTTGCCTTTTACAGTCCCCTAGTTTTGCATTGTCAGGGACTAACCCCGCTATATGTAGTTACACACATTCTCTAACCCCGCTATATGTAGTTACACACATTCTCTAACCCCGCTATATGTAGTTACACACATTCTCTAACCCCGCTATATGTAGTTACACACATTCTCTAACACCGCTATATGTAGTTACACACATTCTCTAACCCCGCTATATGTAGTACACAAATTCTCTAACCCCGCTATATGTAGTTACACACATTCTCTAACACCGCTATATGTAGTTACACACATTCTCTAACCCCGCTATATGTAGTTACACACATTCTCTAACACCGCAGGCGTACACATAGTCTGCAGTTCTGGGAACTATCTATTTTTCACTATCCTGTGGGATTTGATCTTTTTATTTAAATGTATTTGTTGTCTAAATGTAATTTGCTCGTCAACCGTTTCCTATGAAGGATTTGTATTAAACAGTTACGTTTTAAACATGTAATCCGTTCATTACATTGGGTTTGAGGGCTATTTAAAAGGAGCTTTTTTCTTGCACCTGTGAGTATGTGTTCTCTATTGAATAAGGACCAAAGACGGGAAGTGTGGGAGATTAGTTCTTGTGGGTGGGAAGGGAATCTGATATAAGGGGAAGGCAGGTTCAGAGGAGTGAGAGAGAGAAATCGAGAGGAATGGAACTGAAAGGAGACGGCCCTGAAGTGGACAATACAAGGAGCTTTCAAAATAACTATTCATCCCACGGGCAGTACAAAGGACTCCGGGTCATCCCTTAAGGTTGGAGGAAAGGAGATTTCACCAGCAACAAATGAAAGAGTTCTTTACAGTAAGGGCAGTTACAATGTGGGGTTCATTACCCATGGACACTGTGACGGCAAATACAATAGATATCTTTAAAAAAAAAAGTTGGAAATCTTTTAGAAAGGAGAGGTATACAGGGATATACCAAATAAGTAAACACGGGAAGGATGTTGATCCAGGGAGTAATCTGATTGCCAATTCTTGGAGTCAGGAAGGAATTTATATTTCCCCTTATGAGATATCATTAGATAATGTCACTGGGGTTTTGTGTTTGCTTCCTCTGGATCATTATACTGTAAGTACGGATATAGGATAAAGTATCTATCATCTAAGTTTAGCATAGGTTGAACTTGATGGACATACGTCATTTTTCAACTTCATCTACTATGTAACTATGTAACTACTATGTAACTATGTAACTACTATGTAACTATGTTCCCTTTTTTTGACACCCAGGAAGATCATGGACTCGGGGGAACTGGATTTTTATCAGCACTCCAAGGTCTGTTCCAATACGTGTCGGAGCACCAAGATAGACTTGACAGGACCACGCATGTCACTCTGCAGCCAGACCCCCACTGAGTATATTCCCATCACCCCGGCTACCAGTGACGGTAATGAAGCCCTCACGCACGCGCGTCTCCCGCCCATCACACCTGTCCCCGATGCTGTAACCAGGGCCGGCATAAACGCCGCTCCAGAAGTTAGAGCATTTAGGCGAGTGAAGCTGCGTAACTCGCACAAGTGACTTCCCTGAAGCCATCGTCCCCCTTACCAGCATACCGTGGGGATTCGGCTAACGGAAACCAGTTATTATGATAACACATTCTGCCAGTTTTAAGACCTATTTAAGGAGGTACTCCATGCAGGCCAATTTTTTTTTTCTAACATAGGATTGGAGCAGGGTGTCTCCGGAGCTGAGCCCCATTAATTTCAGCTTCGGGGACCCCCTGCTTCCGGAGATACTTGCCTCCGTAGGGGGTGTAGGTCTCCGCTGGGCTAGCATGGTTCATGTATTGGCAGAGTTTCAAAGCTCCTGTTCTCTGCGGGCCAATAGGAAGCCGTGATGTCATCAGATTTGGCTTGCTATTGGCCCACGCGTGACGCGGGAGCTTTGAACTCCGCTGAGATACCAGCATTCCCTTTCGGAGGTCTGTATTTTGGGAAGCGGGGTGTCCCCCGGAGCTGAAATTAATTGGGGGTTCAGCTCCGGAGACCCCCTCTACTTCAATCAAGAAAAGAAGGCTCCTTTTAATACAATGTGAAATGTAGGGCTGAACAAATATCACGGAATATATCATACATATTGATGAGAATAAAATATAAGATGATATCTACAAAGTAAGTGGGTGTGTTTGTGGTTTGGTAGCGTGGGGGACAGAGCACAGATCAGTGTATGGTGCTATACAAGCACCTTTGTAACTTCCCTATGCAGAAGGAAACATTCGATGCTCAGATCACCCAACCATCCCAAGTACAGCACATACAATGTATATATACCTTTCTTTGTGTGGCTTTGCAGTGAATGGAACGCCGACAACCATCACCATAGAAACCTGTGAGAGCTCGGGGGACTGGACTGGCACCATCGGAGGTAGGAGCTGGCTCTGGTGTGAGCCAACAGCAGGATTTGTTAGCCATAGAAACATCTCACAGGATGGGTGGACTCCTCTAAGACATTGTAACTCACCTGTGCATGGTGAGTGTATCAAACCAAAGATGCTCAGCTGGTAGGAACAGGGGAGAGTCCAAGACTGTGTGTGTGTGTGTGTGTGTGTGTGTGTGTGTGTGTGTGTGTGTGGTGTGTGGTTGTGTTGGGTGTGGTGTGTGTGTGTGTGTGTGTGTGTGTGTGTTGCAGAACTCCCAAACATCATGTGCAAAGACAAACCATGAACATCTCAGCAGCAGCGTGTGATACATGCAGGTAACACCAGCTGATTGGAACGTCAGATGCCTTATCACCTCCCTAGCATCCAAGATATATCTACAGTCTCCGGGAAGCGTTTATCAGAGAGTTCTTTTGGACCGTGCAGAATCAGATTTGGAGAAAAGACCTTTGAAAGCAGTGAGATTTTTGTTTAGTAACTAGCCACCCCCCAAAAATCTACACGTCAACATTCCCATGCTCGCATCAAGAATCCTCAACTAGCAATGTCACTCCTGCATCGCTAGTTGATTTGTAGAGCAATATGAATATACCATAAATAGCCAGAGGTGGATATAAAGGACTAGGCGCACTCGCGGTACTGTAGTTCTGCCACGGGGCTCACATCAGATCAAGTTGCCAACGAAGGAACTTGTAATATAGCTGGGAACATAAAAAGTGTCCGGGCACTCCAGCGGTCTCGATAGAAAAATAAAGTGTTTTACTAAAATAGGATCAACGTTTCGGCTCAACCTCGGACCTTGGTCAAGATAAAGACAAAGGTTGGAGGTTGGACTGAAACGTCGGCCCTATTCTAGTAAACACTTTATTTTTTTGCATCAAGACAACTGGAGTGCCCGGATACTTTTCTTTGAGTGGGTAGAAAGACGGAAATACTTGAGGGGATCCTACAAGGTACCTGTGCATGTCTTGAAGTCGGTTCAATGTTCTAGTAGCCTTATGGGCACTGGAGAAAATGTAGGATTCAATGTAGGTTGTGATCCTAATGTTGGTCCCTCACTGCCAGCAAAATGTCCTTGTCTGGCTATGGCCTTGTGTTTGGGGTCCTGATCTTGTCTGCGTTCTGCTGACCGCTACCTCCTCCTCTGTGTCCTCCTTTTTGCAGACGACACACTCATTTTCTGGCAGGGCCTGAAGGACGCTGGGCTGCTGGAGGAGGTCATCCAGGAGTTCCACCAGGATCTCCTGGAAACCATGAAAGGGCTGAAGGAGCGAATGCAAACTCCCCCCATCCAGCTGCAGGGTAAGAGAGGGTCGTATCACCCGTCTGTGGCACGATCACATCGCAGAGTATTGTCCGTCCAACCAGACGCGTGCAAACTCCCCTCCCATCTCGCACACCTGCTAACTTCCTCTAATCATTTCTTTCCTCGAAAGATGCCGTGTTGCTCAACAACATCGTCCAGAACTTCGGCATGTTGGACCTGATCAAGAAAGTGTTGGCCGGTCACAAAAGCCAAATGGACCGGTCCAGAGAGCAGTATACCAGGGATTTAGCAGGTACCTCTCCCAGCAGGTCTTGGAAGAGTCGTGGGTGGGGACAAGACCTTGGGATTTCGGTGTTGGGTCAGTTGTTATGAGAGGGTATCCAGCTCACATAGAGAACGATTACCAGAAGACGGCTTGCAAATCAGTGAACACGTGGGAATGACACCACGGCAATGGTGGGATCAGGGTTGAGAAAGGGAATGGTGATGAGAAAGGGGTGAATGGAAACATTCCGCGGTCTCTCTGTGTCTGTACGCCTCGTCTGGAGGAATGAGACTTCTGTGAGAAGTTTTTTTCCCTTCTGTGCTAGTTTTGCCCCCCATTTGTAGCCTGAGGACTTTGAGAAATACTCCTATAGAGGTTAATGTGGAGTATAAAACAGGGAAAATTCAGGGGCACTGACTGTGGTAGAATAGTACTGAGTACCACCACTTCCCTGCCCCCGGGGCCTGTAACACATGGCAAAGCAGAAATAATACATGCAGAGTGTCACGTGCGGCACACCTGTGAGCACGTTACCTGCACACGGGACAAGGGTTAATACACAACTCATAAGCGGCCCCACTCTTCACCTTCACAGATTTCCCTCAAATGAGTAAGAGTCTCCCCTAAATCCGCCCCAATATACCCCCTGTCACGAATAGCAAACAAGTGAGCACGTGACTTAGATCTGTAACCAGGGTTAATATACGTAACTAATTATGACCGTCTTGGTCCTAAATTTGAGTGACAAATGGATGTCTGTCCTTGGCACCTCTTACTCATGCAGTGTGTGTGGTCTCATTGCGTGCGTTTCTTTGCAACAATTACAGCTATGTAACTCTTATTATAGATGACGTCACATGATATTCTCATTTTTAATAAAATCCTCCAACTACTGCGTGACCTCTATCACCTCTCTCTGGGATGCACCAGTAATAATTCAAGAACATTTAGTTTTCTTTGAGGCTGACAGAATAGTATCTGGCTATCATTTATTGCCCTCTAAACGACAAGTGTCACTTTTAGTGAAGGGCCCCCCCAATTAAGTCCTCTTTGAAGATCAGCACAGAACCAGGCAAAGTCTTGACCTGTCATAAACCCAATATATTGTGTGTTTTTTTTTTTTTTAAATCAAACTGTAGCTACATTAACCCCTGAAGCACCAGATTGATTAAAATACTTAATATCTCATGATATTATTATGACACAATAATATAATAACACGCAGCGCAACATAACACGTAGATCTAATAACATGCAGAGCCATATCATAACATGCAGATATAATAACATGCAAAGTGATGCGCTGCTTTTCTGTCTCACAGCAAAGGGGTTAATATATAATTGGACATTTAAAAAACAAAAAAAACACAAAATGCTAAAGAAAAGGGCACTTCTTTAAAATAAATGCTCTTACCCTTACTATAGAACTTAGCACAGCTGAGCTGTTTGAAACCTACGGTTAAGAGACTCAGACTTTCTGGAAATGTAGACTCCACAATTCACCTTTTTAGAAGAACTGGCTAGTTCTCAGGTATGACGAGTATACTGGTGTCCAAGAGGTACAGTGACGAACCCCTCCACCTGGGAAGGGACATACAGCGTAATGTATAAGGTCCATGTGGCAGTAGAAAGGTTAAACGAGGTGTGTTATTTTAAAGAGCAGAGTTCACGGTGTCTGTCTGTGTTATCTCCCCTCATTGTGTTTTCTCTCTCCAGCGCTGGAGCAGCAGTGTGACGAGCACAGGCGGCGAGCCAAGGAGCTGAAACACAAATCCCAGCATCTCAACAATGTGCTGATGACCCTGACACCGGTCAGTATCCCCCCTCCGGCCAAGCGGCCCCGGCTGACCCGCGCCACCTCCGGGCCTGCCGCCATCACCTCGCAGGTCTCCTCACAGCCAATGCAGATCACCCTGCCTCAGGGGATGTCCCTCTCTCAGCTGACCAGCCTTCCCTTCAGCAAATTCCTATCCACCATTCCCTCCTCATCGGTGCTGGGCAAGAACTCATCCTCCCAGGGCAGCTCCCCTTCCTCCCCCGTGATGGGAGGTTACACGATACTCGCCCCTTCAGGCAGCAACTTCCCCAACACGCTGGAGTTCCACCCTGACTCTTCCAACCTCACCGTCCTGAGCACCGCGGCCATGCAGGACAACAGCACCGTACTCAAAATGGTCAGCCCGATCCAGCTCCTTACCCTGCAGGGGCTGGGCGTTACCATCCAAAGCCTGACCCAGGCCGGCGGCACCATGGTAGCCATGCCCTGCAACTCTGGGGAAGGGGAGGACGAACAGGCCACCATAGAGGTGACGTCTCTAACCGAGGATGAGGAGCAGAAATAAGACACATCCCCAGGATCCTCCTTTCTGCGCGTCGGTGCTCCGAGCCGCCTTGTTCTGATTGAGCAGGAACATGGGGGAGGGGGGAGGAGACACACACACACGGGAAGAGGAGCAGGAGGCGAAACCCTGAGGCTGTCCAGGTAGAAGAAGCTGATGAACCAAAGAGGGACGAGGAAGCCTCTTTAGTGGCAGACTGAGCTGCAACGCATTGCACAGGAATACACGGCAGGTCCCTACGGCACTGACCAGCAGCTCTGGGTCCTTCCTAAACACTGTGTCTGTAACAGCCTCGGGATGTGCTGCTGGGAAACCCCAAGGCCCAAATGAACTAAGTGACCCTATATCTGTGTCTCAGGACACACCAAGGCAAATTCACTGACAACAGACCTTGAGATATGTTGGAACTCAGCCCTGGTTTAGCAAATCCCAAGGTGGGGGGGGGAGGGTGGGGGATGGCAAGCGATTAAACGCCCAAACGTGCAGTGTTAACCGGATGAAGCATCCGCTCATGTTTGGGAAGGGAAGCCCTTATTCCTTTTTTTGCAAATGAGCCTGCTGCATTGTATAGTGACACCGAGCATGTTCATACCCTTCCAGCCAGCCCGAACTCCTGATTTAAGTAAGGGCCGAAAAATCCCATTTTCTAGGTCCTAGTGAAGCCGCCTCCCGGCGCTGCCACTGCTTGAGCCACCTGGGCTGAAGCAGGGATATCCTGAAAACCAGACCTGTTGGTGGCCCTTGAGGACTGGAGTTGGCCGCCCCTGGTATAGGGCTCCAGTAATGTGTAATAGCAGAATAATTTGTTGTGAAGCAGGAAGTGTGCAGCTACCCTCCGTTTTGTTTATACTGCAATATCTGCCGTTTCAAGGGCCCGGAATATGATGCTACTTTAACTCTTTATTACCTGGGGGGGGGGGCAACCCATCTTAAAGCGGCGATCCTGGCTGCTCTTTTCTTTTACAGTATTTGAGCCATGGAGGGTCCCCCCATGCTACCTGAAACCCCCCCCCCCCCCCCCATCCTGGTTTACAAGACACTTATCGGTGAAGTTACCGCTTTTAAATTTCCCTCCCGGGGAAACAAAATGGCTGCCGAATCTTCCCATTGGACGGGAATTTAAATGCACGGCAGAAACACTGGCAACTTCACAGATGAGTGGGGCGTTCCAGGGTGCCACCCAATATTACACATAGCGAGGCGTAGCTCCGGGGTGACCCCCTGGTCAAATCGTGTAACAAATAAAATGGTAAAAAGAGGGGATTGCCGTTTTAACACCTTTTTTATAGCAAGCGAGGCCTGTAGTAAATGGCTTTGCACGGCTATGTACATCTCTTTGCAATGCATTGTAGGAGTTGCACCGAGAGGGCAAGGAGGGGTTGGTAGAGGGTAGTATAGCGGACGTACCTGAACGCTACCTCTCAGTAACAAGCCCAGTGCTGCTGATAGCCTGAACCATTTACTATGTGTGCGAGTCCACGGGGGATGAGTGTTATAGAGGGGCTGGCAGGTGGACGTGGTTGAGGGGGAGGGGGGGCAGCTTTAGACCAGCATGTTGGAGCAGGAAAGGTGTACTCCCGGTCTGTTTAGTTTATTAGTTGGGGGTGTGAGAGGGCCAGGCCGAAGCAATAAAGCTAGGGTCAGCGACGATCCCTATCCGCACGACCAGGAACATGTCGCTATCTAGTCATATTTGTAGGTCAGGCGTGGCCAACTCCAGTCTCCCAAGGGCCACCAACAGGTCAGATTTTCTGGATACCTCCGCTTCAGCACAGGTGGCTCAATCACGAGCCACCGATTGAGCCACCTATGCTGCAGCCTGGATATCCTCAAACCCTGACCGGTTGGCGGCCCTTGACGACCGGAGTTGGGCCCGCTCCTGTTTTGTAGGTCTTTGTTAAAATATGGTGGCCGTTGATTTATTTTTCCCGTGCTGCTTCATCACAACGAGGCATCACTCCCTCCTTTCAACACGGACACAGGATCAGCAGAGTTCACCAGTAATTTGCGGCTGTGCCATTTGGGTTATAAAACGTTCCTATGTAAAAAAAAAAAAAAGAAGCTATTAAAGCCTTTATTGCAAGCCTGATAACAGATGGCTTCACAGAAGTTGGACCTATATATGCGTTTCGTGATACCAACTGCTACGGTTACGGGTCTGGTACTGAAACACTGGCACTGTTATGGGCGTTGAGTGTAACACCACTGTGCTGACTCCGTTGACTCCGTGAAGGGCGCCATAATGTCACTTGAGACTAGACCTGTAATGACAGGAAGCAGCCGGATAAATAACGGAAAACAATGTTAACCTCTTAACCCAGAGTGTATAACATCGATCCTCAAACTGATAGAGAACCTATCGCATTAGCATAAGGTGCGTGAAATAAGACGAATATCCCAAAAAGTAGCGACAAGGCTGTATCACACAGTCTAAGTGACAGACCAGGGCACACACACATATCAAATGGTATGTGATATTTATTAGAACAAATAAAAATAAAATGTTGGTGACTGCTCAAACCCTTGGTATGAACTGTTCCCCCAATTGTTCACAGATCCAAAACTAGGGAGCGCAGATGGAATAACCGGAAGGTAAAAAAAACCACAATGTAGTACAATAAGCCTAAAACAAGGCAGGTGAAGTGGATGGTGAGAGGGGTTATACTTGCGTATTCCCCAAATAATTAAAGCAATTCCCAAATCGGTGGCAATGAACTTCGCTGGTAATCTGATGGGAAGGACCTTTCCAAGAAAAGCCAGAGAGAAGAGAGCGATCGTGCCGCCGGTAAAATGATTCTTTATATTGCATCACCCATAACATTCAACACTGACATTGTTACAAATGCCTTAAAAGAATTGACGCAAAGTAAAGATGGTATTGGTTTGGAAGATCGTGCTCTCACCGCCTCCTCCCTCGCGATTTCGGCGTGATCCTGGAGGGTTCGGTTGGATGCCCAAATGTTCGCTTCCACTGCAGCCGTGTCTTTCTTGGATCCGTGTTGACGCAATTTACGTGTTTCACTCGCTGGTGGTTTCATCAGGAGTTTAATGAAACGGCCAGCGGTGAAATGCACAACACGTCGAATTTTATTGTTGCTACAATATAAAGAATATTTTTTAGTCTGCACGATCAGTCTCTTCTCCCTGGCTTTTCTTGGAAAGGTTCTCTCCTATCAGACTACCAGCGAAGATCATCACCACTGATTTTTGAATTGTTTTAATTATTTTTGGTTATACTCACATATTCCCCAATCACCATCCATGTCACCTGCCTTGTTTTAGGCTTCTTGTGTTTTTTTGTTCTTCTCTGGTTATTCCATCCGCTCCCTGGTTTTGGAAGGATAAAAAAAAATCCAACCTGGCTTACGTGAGACTAGTTTTAGGGACCGGAGTCTATGAAACGGTTTGGGTCAGTCCTCGTATTCACTGCTTTGCACACGATCTATGCCCCAAGCAGATACGATTTCTTCAGGGCAGAATAGTGTGTGCGTGTGTGTGTGTGTGTGCACACAAGGCACACACCCTTTAGTGCAAACTGGCCCTGCCTGTTGGCTGCTTCTCGAGAAAATCAGATGACAGTGTGGAAAACAGGAAGAATAAAAACAAAACAAAGCGTACGCTCTCATGGTTTCTTTTCAGGGATTCGAAGGAGCATTCTTTGTGAAGTAAACACGGAATACTTTGCAGTTTAAAGTCCGATAATATCAGCAGGGCTGTGCTTGTGCGAGAGAGCTGATCGCGTGTCGCTGGAGGTTGTTTGAATGTATATGAAGAAGAGATGGGGGACGGTCTTGAAAGATTGTGTACAGATGAGCTAGGAAAATCCGCCGTGTTGATCCCTGAACACGACCTGTCACGGACCTACCGTATTAAATGGGCTCGCTGCGTACGTTTTGCTCCAATGTTGATACACGTTGCGCTTTGTTTTAAGGGACAAAAACCTTGAAGCTCTTTCCACCTACGAAGGAACTCACTATGAATGGAAATGAGGGGGGGGGGGGGGGGGGGGGGGGGAATGTGCGCTCACTAGTTATAACAATAACTATATGACAGTGAATGTTTGTTACTAGACGCCAGACACTGCACACACATCTCTGCAGGCGGTGGCCAACTCCAGTCCTCAAGGGCCACCAACAAGTCAGGTTTTAAGGATATCTCTGCTTCAGCACCGGTGGCTCAGCCTTTGCCTGAGGCACTCATTGAGCCACCTGTGCTGTTTCAGGGATATCCTGAAAACCTGACCTGTTGAAGTCCCTTGAGGACTGATGTTGGCCACCGCCTGCTATAGGGCAACTACTCCCCCTCACCCCAACAAGCCTTCCTATTTAACAAGATGACAAGGGATTCCTCTTGCACCCCCCCCCCCGCTCTCCTCCCCCCGCCCCCCCCCCCGCGGGCCCCCCCCCCCCCGTTGCTCTGCACTGCACAGTTTGCAGTATGTGTGCTGAAAACACAGGTTGGGTTGTCATCAAACGGAATCTTGAGCCTTCTCGGCTTGTGTCCCTCTCTCTGCACTTCCTTATGCCCCCTGCATGTCATTCTCTGTACAGCTACTGTTTATTGTGCCTTCTCCGGTCTCACCCTCTCTGTCTCTGCCCCCTTCTCCCCTCTCTTATTGCCCCCCTCCTTTTTTTCTTTCTGTCCCTATCTCTCTTTGCCCCCTCCCTCTCTATCCCCTTTTTCGCTTTCTTCTCCCTGCCCTCCCTACCTGTCTCCCTACTTCTCTTCCCTTGCTCCCCCCCACCCCCACCCCTGGTGCTCAGCAGGTTCGGTGCACACATTGCAGGAGGAGCCGGGGTATGACGCCACTCACCAGAATCTGGTTATTGGTCTGAAAATACAGGGAGAAACGAAACTTACACATACCAGAAATAGAGAAAATCAATAGGGGGAGAGAGACAGCAGAGACAGTACAGAATAGAGAGAGAGAGCTGAGAGACAGCACAGAATAGAGAGAGAGCTGAGAGACAGTACAGAATAGAGAGAGAGAGAGAGATGAGAGACAGCACAGAATAGAGAGAGAGAGAGAGAGCTGAGAGACAGCACAGAATAGAGAGAGAGCTGAGAAAAAGCACAGAATAGAGAGAGCTGAGAGACAGCACAGAATAGAGAGAGCTGAGAGACAGCAGAGAATAGAGAGAGAACACAGAATAGAGACAGACATAACAGAGAGAGAGAGAGAGAGAGAGAGAGAGAGAAAGAGAGTATAGAAACAGACAAAGACGGAACGTGAAAGTAGAAATTGAATCCACAGAGACGGAAATAAAAGAGAAAACACTATTGAGGGTCCCAGTAACGGGGTGAGGACCAGAGACCCCAATCCTGCAGGTAAGAACCTTTATACCGACCCTGCCATATACAGAGAGCCTACTCCAATCCTGTAACTATTCAGACCCTGACACTCCAATCCTATTATATACAGGGACTCCTACTTCACCATCCATATCTAAGAAGCTGACTAGCATACCTAATCCCTTTACGCCACTAGCAGTAGAACTTATACAACCCGTACTTCCCAGCCGATGTAAGCTTAACAACCCTAACTCCAGCCGCAAATCGTATACAGACCCATAGCTCCCATCATATAATCTTATACAAGACATCCTACTCCATCATATAATCTTATATCAGACGATACAAAGATCACCAAATCCCGTAGACACCCGACCCATCATCGATGAGGGAACATACCGTACCCCTATTCCATAATTGTATAACTATCACATGACCAAGTAATCTTACAGACCCTACTCATTAATTTGATACAGAACACTACTTCCCATCCTATAATCCTTATACAGACCCAGCTCCATCTTATAATCTTATACGACACTCCCATCATATATTATACCTAGCCTTCCAGCTTAATATCTTATACAGACACTACTCCCATCCCTATTAAATTTTTCTTATGACAGACCCTACTCCAGCCTCTATACTCTCTATACAGAACCCTAGTCCATATCAATATACCGATATCACATACTCTACAGACCCTACTCCCATCATAATCTTAACGACCTACGCCCCTACATAATTATAAGCCTTCCGATCCTTCACTTATACAGACCCTACTCCCATCCTGATAATCTTATACAGACCCTAATCCCATCCCTATAATCTTATAACAGGACTCTTCCCATCCTATAACCTTATACAGACCCTACTCCCATCCTATAATCTTATACATACCCTACTCCCATCTTATATCCTTATACAGAGCCTACTCCCATCCTATAATCTTATACATACCCTACTCCCATCTTATATCCTTATACAGAGCCTACTCCCCATCCTATATCCTTATACAGAGTCTACTCTCATCCTATAATCTTATACAGCCCTTCTCCAATCCTATAATCTTATACAGACTTTACACCCTATCCTATAATCTTATACAGACCCTACTCCCATCCTATAACCTTATAAATCGACCCTACTTCCATCCTATAATCTTATACAGACTCGACTCCCATCCTATATCCTTATATGTATGTATATCTTTATTTATATAGCGCCATTAATGCACATAGCGCTTCACAGCCGTAATACACATGAAAATCATATAAATAACAAACAATACAAATAACACATAATTGGAAGAAGCGCTTTCAGACATAAAAGTAACATTTAGGAAAGGAGTCCCTGCCCCGAAGAGCTTACAATCTAATTGGTAGGTAGGAAGAACGTACAGAGACAGTAGGAGGGCGTTCTGGTAAGTGCGTCTGCGGGGGGCCAAGCTTTGTGTATGCAGTGTAAAGTATTATAGTATCAGCCACGGAGCTGCTCATATGCTTCGTTAAACAGGTGTGTTTTAAAGTGGGTCTTAAAGGAGGATAGAGAGGGTGCTAGTCGGGTATTGAGGGGAAGGGCATTCCAGGGGTGCGGGGCAGTCAGTGAGAAAGGTTTAAGGCGGGAGACCCTACTCCCACCCTATAACTTTATACAGACCCTACACACATGTTATAACTTTATACAGACCCTACTTCTATCCTATAATCTTATACAGACCCTATTTCCCATCCTATTACCTGCCTCTGCTCATATATACTGTATATGAGAGGTGGCTGGGTGACAGTCTCTCTCTCGGTGGCTGGATGACAGTCTCTCTCTCGTGGCTGGGTGACAGTCTCTCTCTCGGTGGCTGGGTGACAGTCTCTTTCTCGGTGGCTGGGTGACAGTCTCTCTCTCGGTGGCTGGGTGATAGTGACAAACATCATTCGCAAAGGACAAAACCATGAACATTCAGCAGCAGCGTGTGATAATGCAGAGTAACACCAGCTGATTGGAAAGTAGAGTGCCTTATCACCTCCCTAGCATCCAATATATATCTACAGTCTCCGGGAGGGGGAAGCGTTACAGAGAGTCTTTTGGGACCGTTGCAGAATCAAGATTTGGAAGAAGAAAAGACCTTGGAGAGCAAGTGAGATTTTTGTTTAGTAACAGGCCACCCCCCCACAAAAAAATTTTCTACACGTCAACATTACCATGTCGCATTCAGAATCCTCAACTGAGCAATGTCACTCCTGCAATCGCTAGTTGATTTGTAGAGCAATATGGAAGAACCATAAATAGCCAGAGTGGATATAAAGGACTAGCGCACTCGCGGGACGTAGGTTCTGCCGGGGCTCACATCAGATCAAGTTGCCAACGAAGGGAGGAATTTGTAGATAGAGCTGGGAACATAAAAGTGTCCGGGCACTCCAGAGGTCTCGATAGAAAAATAAAGTGTTTTACTAAAATAGGGATCAACGTTTCGGCTCAACCTCGGACCTGGCAAGATAAAGACAAAGGTTGGAGGTTGGACTGAAACGTCGGCCCTATTCTAGTCAAAACACTTTCTTTTTTTGCCTAAGACAATGGGAGTGCCGGAGGATACTTTTCTTTCTTGAGTGGGTAGATAGAAAGACGGAAATACTGAGGGGATCCTACAGGTACCTGTGCATGTCTTGAAGTCGGTTCAATGTTTCTAGTAGCATTATGGGAACGCGAGAAAATGTAGGATTCAATGTAGGTTGTGATCCTAATGTTGGTCCTCACTCCATACAAAATCGTCCTCTGTCTGGACTATTGGCCTTGTGTTTGGGGTTCTGATTGTCTGCGTTTCTGCTGACCGCTACCTCCTCCTCTGTGTCCTCCTTTTGCAGACGACACACTCATTTTCTGGCAGGGCCTGAAGGACGTGGTGCTGCGGGAGGAGGTCATCAGGAGTTCAACAGGATCTCATGGAAAACCATGAAAGGGCTGAAGGACGCGAATGCAAAAATACCCCCATCAGACTGCAGGGTAAGAGAGGGGTAGATCCCCCGTCTGTGGCACGATCACATCGCAGAGTATTGGTCGTTCCAACCGACGCGTGCAAACTCCCCTACCCATCTCGACACCTGATAACTTCTCTAATCATTCTTCTCCTCGAAGATGCCCGGGTTGTTTGCTCAAACAAACAAGTCCAGAACTTCGGCATGTTGGACGGATCAAGAAAGTGTTGGCCTCACAAAAGCCAAATGGACGGTCCAGAGAGCAGTATACCAGGGATTGAGCAGGTACCTCTCCAGGCAGGTCTTGGACGAGTCGTGGGTGGGGACAAGGACTGGGATTTCGGTTTGTTGGGTCAGGTGTTTTAGAGGGATCCAGCCGCACATAGAGAACGATTACCCGAAGACGGGCTTGCAATCATGTGAACACGTGGATGACACCACGGCAATGGTGGGATCAGGGTGAGAAGGGAATGGTGATGAGTGAGAAAGGGGGTGAATGGAAAACATTACGCCGGTCTTCTGTGTTGTACGCCTCGTCTGGAGGAACTGAGACTTCTGTGAGAGAAGGTTTTTTTTCCCTTCTGTGCTAGTTTTGCCCCCAAGTTGTAGAGGAGGATTTGAGAAATACTCCTATAGAGGTTAAGTGGAGTTATAAACAGGGAAAATCAGGGGAATTGATGTGGTAGAAGAATAGTACTGGAGGTACACCACGTCCCGTTGACCCAGGGGACCTATGTAACAAATGGCACAAGCAGAAATAATACATGCAGAGTGTCACGTGCGGCACACCTGTGAGCACGTGTTACCGCACACGGGACAAGGGTTAATACACAACTATAAGCGGCCCCCAACTCTTACACTTCACAGATTTCCCTCAATATGTAGTAAGAGTCTCCCCTCAAAATCCGCCCAAATACCCTGTCACGAATAGCAAACAAGTGAGCACGTGATTAGATCTGAACCAGGGTAAATATACGTACTAATTATGACCGTCCTTGGTTCTAAATTTGAGTGACAAATGGAGTCTGTCCTTGGCACCTCCTTTACTCATGCAGCTGTGTGTGGTCTCATGCGTGCGTTTCTTTGACAACAATTAACATGCGATGTAACTCTATTATAGATGAGGGCACATGATATTATCATTTTTAATAAAATCCTCCAATACTGGGCGGGACCTCTATGCAACCTCTCTCTGGGATGCACCAGTACTAATTTCAAGAACATTTAGTTTCTTTGATGTGACAGGAAGAGTATCTGGCTATCATTTATGCCGTTAAACGAACAAAGTGTCACTTTAGTGAAGGGCCCCCCCAATTAAGTCCTCTTTGACGATTCAGCAAAGAACCAGGCCAAAGTCTTGACCTGTCAATAAACCCAATATATTGTGTGTTTTTTTTTTTTTAAATCAAACTGTAGCTACATGCACCCGCAAGCCACCCGATTGATAAATCTTAATATCTCATGATATTATTATGACACAATAATAAATAACACGCAGAGCAACATAACACGTAGATCTAATAACAGGCAGAGCCATATCATTTAACATCAGATCATAAAAACATGCAAAGTGATGCGCTGCTTTTCTTGTTCACAGCAAAGGGGTGTTAATATATAATGGACATTTAAAAAAACAAAAAAAACACCAAAATGCTAAAGAAAAGGGCACTTCTTTAAAATAAATGCTCTTACCCTTACTATAGAATTAGCACAGTGAGCTGTTGAAAACCTACGGTAAGAGACTCGACTTTTGGAAATGTTAGAATCACAACAATTCGCTTTTTAGAAGAACTGGCTAGTTCTCAGGTATGAAGAGTATAATGGTGTTCAAGAGGTACAGATGACGAACCCCTTACAATGGGAAGGGACATTACAGCGTATGTATAAGGTCAATGTGGCAGTAGGGAAAGGTTTTAAACGAGGTGTGTTATTTTAAAGAGCAGAGTCTCACGGTGTGTCTGTTGTGTTATCTCCCCTCATTGTGTTTTCTCTCTCAGCGCTGGAGCAGCAGTGTGACGAGCAAAGGCGGCGAGCCAAGGAGCTTGAAAACAAAATCACAGAATCTAAACAATGTGCGCTGACCCGACCACCGGTCAGATCCCCCCTCCGGGCCAAGACGGACGGCTGACACGCGCCACCTCCGGGCCTGCCGCAATCACCTCGCAGGGTTCCTCACAGCCAAGCGAGTACCCCTGCACTCAGGGGATGTCCCGCTACTCAGCTGGACAGCCTTCCCTTAAAGCAAATTCCTATCCAACCCATGCCCTCTCATCGGTGTGGGGCCAGAACTCATCCTCCCCAGGGCAGCTCCCTTCCTCCCCCGTGATGGGAGGGTTACCACGATACCGCCCCGTCAGGCGCAACTTCCCAACACGCTGGATGGAGTTCCACCCGACTCCTTCAACCTCACCGTCCTGAGCACCGCGGCCATGCAGGACAACAGCACCAGTACCAAAATGGTCAGCCCGATCCAGCTCCTTACCCGCAGGGGGGCTGGGCGTTGCCCATCCAAAGCCTTGACCCAGGCCGGAGGCACATGGTAGCCAGCCCTATGCAACTCTGGAAGGGGAGGGACGAACAGGCCACATAGAGGTGAGTCTCTAAACGAGGATGAGGAGCAGACATAAGACCACATCCCAGGATCCTCCTTTGGCGTGGTTGCTCGAGCGCCTGTTATGTGATTGAGCAGGACAATGGGGGGGGGGGAGGAGACACACACACCGGGAAGAGGAGCAGGAGGAGAAAACCCTGAGGCTGTCAGGTAGAAGACGCTGATGAACCAAAGAGGACAGAGGAGAGCCTACTTTAGTGGCAGCTGAGTGAAGCATTGCACAGGAATACACGGCAGGTCCCTACGCCATGACCAGCAGCTCGGGTCCTTCCCGAAACACTGTGTTCTGTAACAGCCTCGGGATGTGCTGCTGGGAAACCCAAGGCCCAAATGAACTAAAGTGACCCCTATATCTGTGTCTCAGACACACCAAGGCAAATTCACTGACAACAGAACCGTGAGATATGTTGGAACTCAGCCATGGGTTAGCAAATCCCAAGGTGGGGGGGGGAGGGTGGGGGATGGGCAAGCGAGTTAACGCCAAAACGTTGCAGTGTTAACCGGAGTGATGAAGCATCCGTCATGTTTGGGGAAGGGAAGCCCTTATTCCTTTTTTTTGCAAATGGCCTCGCTGACATTGTATAGTGACACCGAGCATGTTCAACCCCTCTCCAGCAAGCCCGAAACTCCTGATTTAAGTAAGGGCCGAAAAAATCCCATTTCTAGGTTCCTAGTGAAAGCAGCTCCCGGCGCTGCATTGCTTGAGCCACCGGGCGAAGCAGGGATATCTGAAAACCAGACTGCACTGTTGGTGGCCTGAATGGGACTGGAGTTGGCGCCCTGGTATAGGGCTCCCGTAATTGTAATAGCCGAATAATTTTGTGAGGCAGGACAGGTGCAGCTACCCCTCCGTTTTGTTTATACTGCATATCTGCCGTTTCAAGGGGCACGGAATATGATGGTACTTTAACTCTTTATTACCTGGGGGGGGGGGAACCACCATCTTAAAGCGGCGATCCTGGTGCTCTTTCTTTTACAGTATTTGAGCCATGGGAGGGTTCCCCCCATGCTACCTGAAACCCCCCCCCCCCCCATCCTGTTTTACCAAGGACACTTAGCGGGGAAGGTAACGCCTTTTAAATTTCCATCCCGGGGTGGACAACAAAATGGCCGCCGAATCTTCCCATTGGACGGGAATTTAATTAAATGCACGGCAGAAGAAACACTGGCAATTCACAGATGACGTGGGGGCGTTCCAGGGTGGCCAACCCAAATTAACATAGCGAGGCGTAGATCCGGGGTGACCCCTGGTCAAATCGTGTAACAATAAAATGGTTTTAAAAGAGGGGGATTGCCGTTTTAAACCTTTTGTATAGCAAGCGAGGCCTGTAGTAAATGGCTTTTGCCACGGCTATGTACATCTCTTTGCAATGCATGTAGAGTTGAACCGAGAGGGCAAGGAGGGGGTTGGTAGAGGGGAGTATAGCGGGACGTACTGCACGCTACCTTTAGTAACAAGCCAGTGTGCTGATGGCCTGAACCATACTATGTGTGCGAGTCCACGGGGGCTGGTGTTTTATAGAGGGGCTGGCAGGTGGCGTGGTGAGGGGGAGGGGGGGCAGCTTTAGACAGCATGTTGGAGCAGGAAGGTGTACTCGGCTGTTTAGTTATTAGTGGGGGTTGTGAGAGGGCCAGGCCGAAACGATTAGCAAAGGCAATAAAGCTTAGGGTCAGCGACGATCCCTATTTCGCACGACCAGGAAAACATGTCGCTATCTAGTCATATTTGTAGGTCAGGCGTGGCCAATCCAGTCTCCCACGGGCCACCAACAGGTAGATTTTTATGGATACCTCCGCTTCAGCAACAGGTGGCTCAATCACGAGCACCGATTGAAGCCACTATGTGCTGCAGCCGGATATCTATCAAACCCTGACCGCGTTGGCGGGCATTGACGACCGGAGTTTGGGCCAGCTCCTGTTTTGTATGGTCTTTGTAAAATATGGTGGGCCGTTGATTGAGTTTTCCCGTGCTGCTTCATCACAAACGAGGCATCACTCCCCTCCTTTCAACACGGGGACACAGGATCAGGCAGAGTTCACCAGTAATTTGGGCTGTGCCATTGGGTTATAAAAGGCTATGTAAAAAAAAAAAAAAGAAGCTATTAAAGCCGGGATTGCAAGCTGATAACAGATGGCTTCAAAAGAAGTGGGACCATAGATGGTTTCGTGATACCCACTGCTACGGTTACGGTATGGTACTGAAAACACTGGCACTGTTATGGGCGTTGAGGGTAACAACCCACTGTGCTGACTCCGTTGACTCCGGAAGGGCGCCATAATGTCACTGTGAGATAGGACTGTAATGACTGGAAGAAGACGGATAAAGAACGGGAAAACACTGTAAACCTAGTTAACCAGAGTGTAGAACATCGATCCTCAAAAATTGATAGAGAACTGATCGCATTAGCATAAGGTGCGTTGAAAAGAGACGAAATCCAAAAAAAGTAAGGGACAAGGCTGTATCACACAGTCTAAGTGACAAGACCAGGGCCACCACCACCCATATGCAAATGGTTATTGGCTGATATTTTATTTAGAACAAATAAAAATTCAAAATGGTGGTGGGACTGCTCAACCCTTGGTACATGAACTGTTCCCCAAATTTGGTCACAGATCCAAACAGGAGCGCAGGATGGAATCACCGGAAGGTAAAAAAAACCACAATTGTAGTACAATACAGCCTAAAACAATGGCAGTGGAATGGAGGGTGAGAGGGGGTATACTTGGTATTCCCAAATAATTCAGCTAATTCCAATCGGTGGCATGAACTTCGCTAGGTACTTGATGGGAAGACCTTTCCAAGAAAAGCCAGAGAGGAAGAGAGCTGATCGTGCGCCGGTTTAAAAAATGATCTTTTATTGCATAACCCATAACAGTCGACACTGACATTGTGACAAATGAATTTAAAAGAATTGACGCAAAGTAAAGGATGAGTATTGGTTGGAAGATCGTGCTCTCACCGCCTTCCTCCCGACGCGGATTTCGGCGTGATATACTGCGAGGGTTCGTTGGATGCTCCAAATGTTCGCTCCCACTGCAGCAGGTTTTCTGGGATCAGTGTTGACGCAATTTACGCTGTTTCACTCGCTGGTGGGTTCATCAGGAGTTTAATTGAACGGCAGCGGTGAATTGAATGAAAAATGCACAAACGTCGTCGAATTTTATTGTTGCTACAAGATAAAGATAGTTTTTAGTCTGCACGATCAGTCTCTTCTCCTGGTTTTCTTGGAAAGGGTTCTCTCCTATCGAATACCAGCGAAGATCACCCACTGAGTTTTGAATGTTTAAGTATTTGTGGTTATACTCACATATTCCCCAATCACCATCCATGTTCACCTGACTTGTTTTAGGCTTCGTTGGTTTCTTTTGTTCTTCTTGGTATTCCATCGCTCATGGTGTTGGAAGGATAAAAAAAATCAACTGGCTTCCGTGAGAATAGTTTTAGGGACCGGAGAAAGTCTATGAAACGGTTTGGGTCAGTCCTCTTATTCATGCTTTGCACACGATCTATGCCCCCAAGCAGAACGATTTCTTCAGGCCGCAATAGTGTGGGCGGTGTTGTGTGGGTGGTGCACACAAGGCACCCACACCCTTAGTGCAAAAACTGCCCTGCCTGTTGGTGCTTCTCGAGAAGGAAAATCAGCATGGACAGTGTGGAAAACAGGACGAGAATAAAACAAAAACAAAGCGTACGCCTTATGGTTCTTTTCAGGGATTCGAAGGAGGAGCATTCTTTGTGAAGTAAAAACGATACTTTGCAGTTTAAAGTACGATCATTCAGCAGGGGGGGGGCTGTGCTGTGCAGAGAGGAGAGCTGATCGGTGTCGTGTGAGGTGGTTTGAATGTATATGAAGAAGAGATGGGGGGACGGTTCTTGAAAGATTGTGTACAGCATTGAGTAGGAAAATCCGCCGTGTGATCCCTGCAACACGACCCTGTCACGGACCTACAGTTTTTTTTTTTAATAAATGGGCTCGCTGCGTACGTTTTGCTCCAAGTTTGATATACGTTGCGCCTTTGTTTAAGGACAAAAACCTTGAAGACTCTTTTCCACATACGAAGGAACTCACTATGAATGGAATGAGGGGGGGGGGGGGGGGGGGGAATGTGCGCTTCACTAGTTAAACCATACTATTGACGTGAAGGTTTGTACTCGACGCCAGACCAAGCACACACATCTCTGCCAGGCGGTGGACAACTCCGTCCTCAAGGGCCACCAAAAGTAAGGTTTTAAGGAGGATCTATTGGCCTTCAGCACCGGTGGCTCAGCCTTGCCTGAGGCACTCATTGAGCCACGTGCTGTTGGTCAGGGATCTCCTGAAAACCCTGACCTGTTGAAGTCCCTTGCGGACTGATGTTGGCCACGCTGCTGATAGGGCAACTACTTCCCATCACCCCACAAGCCTTCCTTATTTAAAAAAGATGACAAGGGATCAAGGAGATTCCCTCTTGCACCTCACACACCCCCCCCCCCCCAACCCCCCCCCCCGTGCTCTGCACTGCACAGTTGCAGTATCGTGTGCTGAAAAACACAGGTTGGGTTGTCATCAAAAACGGAAATCTTGAGCCTTCTGCGGCTTGTGTCCCTCTCTCTGCACTTCCTTATGCCCTGCATGTCATTATCTGTACAGCTAATGTTATTGTGCCTTCTCCGGTCTAACACTCTCTGTCTCTGCCCCCTCTCCCATCTCTTATGCCCCATCCTTTTTTCTTCTGTCCCTCATCTCTCGTTGAAACCCCTCCCTCTCTATTCCCATTTTGCGTTTCTTCTACTGCCCTCCCTACCTGTCTCCTACTTCTCTTGCCGTGTCTCCCCCCCACCCCACCCCTGGTGATCAGCAGGTTCGGTGCACACAGTGCAGGAGGGACGGGGGGGATGACGCCACCTCACCAGAATCTGGTTTTGGTCTGAAAAAATACAGGGAGAAAACGAAACTTTACACATACCAGAAGAGAGAAATCAATAGGGGGAGAGAGACAGCAGAGACAGTACAGACTAGAGAGAGAGAGGTGAGAGACAGCACAGAATAGAGAGAGAGCGAGAGACAGTACAGAAAGAGCAGAGAGCAGAGAGATGAGAGAAGCACAGATAGAGAGGAGAGAGAGAGCTGAGAGCAGAAAGAATAGACGAGAGAGCTGAGAAAAGCAAGGATCGAGAGGAGAGACAGAGAAGCACAGGAATAGAGAGAGCTGATGAGACAGCAAGAGATAGAGAGAGAAAACAGAATAGAGACAGAACATAACGAGAGAGAGAGGAGACGATGAGAGAGAGAGAGAAGAGAGTATAGAACCAGACAAAGACGGACACGTGAATGAGTAGAAATTGAATCCAAGAGACGGAAATAAAAGAGAAACACGAGAGGGTCCCAGGAAAACGGGGTCGAGGGACAGAGACCCCCAATCTGCAGGTAAGAACTTTATACCGACACCTGCCAGATACAGAGAGCCTACTCCAATCCTGTAACCGTAGTACAGACCCTGACTTCCAAGTCCTTAGAAGCGGAGACAGATCCTACTTCCCAGCCGAGAAGCGAGTAGACAACTGGACGCCCAGCAGAGAAGTTATACAGACCCGATTCCCAGCCGATGTAAAGCTTAGACATACCCTACTCCCAGCCGCTAAACCGTATACAGACCCTAGCTCCCATCATATAATCTTATACAGACCACTACTCCATCATATAATCTTATACAGACCGTACTGCCCAGCAGAGATCGTGAGACAGACCCGACTCCATCACGAGAAGGGAGACATACCGTGACGCCCGAGCCGATAATCTGGTACTAGACCCTATCCCATCCATAGAATGCTTACAGACCCTACTCCCATCCTAGAATTCTGATGACAGAACACTACTCCCATCCTATAATCTGTATACAGACCCACTCCCATCTTATATCTTATACGACCCACTCCCATCATATTAATCTTATACCAGGCCCTCTCCAGCCTTATATATCTTATACAGACCATACTTCCCTCCTATAATCTTATACAGCCCGACTCCCAGCCTCTATAACCTTATACAGAACCCTACTGTCCCATCTATAACTTATACACGACCTATTCCCATCCTATACATCTTATACAGACCCTACTCCCATCTATAATCTTAACAGACCCTACGCCCCATACATAATTATACAGACCATATTACCATCCTATACAACCTTATACAGACCCTTACTCCCATCCTATAATCTTATACCTACCCTTATCCCATCCTTATATCCATTATACAGAGCCTACATCCCCATTCACCTATAATCTTTACATACCCTACTCAATCTTATTCCTGATACAGAGCCTACTCCCCATCCTACATCTTATACAGGTCTACTCTCATCCTATAATCTTATACAGCCCTCTCCAATCCTATAATCTATACAGACTTTACACCTATCCATAATATATACAGACCCTACGCCCATCCTACTAACCTTATAAAATCGAACTACTTCCATTCCTATAATCTATCAGACTCGATCCCTCCTATATCCTTTATTGTATGTATATCTTTCTTTAATAGCGCCATTAATGCACATAGCGCTGCCACACAGCAGTAATACAACATGAAAATCATATAAATAACAAACAATACAAATAACACAGAATGGAAGAAGCGCTTTTCAGGCCATAAAAAGTAAAATTTAGGAAAGGAGTCCTGCCCCGAAAGAGGCTGACAATCTAATGTAGGTAGAAGACGTACGAGGACAGTAGGAGGCGTTCTGGTAAGTGCGTCGCGGGGGGCCAAAGATTTGTGTATGCAGTTTAAATATTATAGTATAAGCCACGGAGCTGTTCTCATATGCTTCGATTAAACAGGTGGGTTTTAAAGTGGGTCTAAAGGAGGCATTTTTGTTTTAAAAAGGAGAGGGTGCTAGTCGGGTCGGGTATTGAGGGGAAGGGCAATTCCAGGGTTAGGGGCAGGTCAGTGAAAAGTTTAAGGCGGGAGACCCTACTCCCACCCATAACTTTATACGAGGACCATACACCATGTTATAACTTTATGAACAGACCCACTTCTATCCATAATCTTATACAGACCCTATTTTCCCATCCTTTACGGCCTCTGATCATATGACGGTATATGAGAGGGGGGCTGGGTGCAGTTCTCTCTTCGGTAGAATGGATGACAGTATCTTCTCCGTGGCTGGGTGACAGCCCTATCTCGGTGGCTGGGTGACAGGTCTCTTCTCGTGGTGCGCCCTCTGGTGGCTGGGTGATAGTATCTCTCATCGTGGCTGGGTGATAGCTCTCTCTCGGTGGCCGGGGATGACGAGGTCCATTCATCTCGGTGGGGCTGGGTGACAGTCTCTCTCTCGTGGATGGGTGTGATAGTCTCTATCTGGTGGCTCGGTGTGAACGTCTCTTTCTCGGTGCTGGTTGACAAGTTATCTCTCTCGGTGGATGAGTCAGTCTTCGGTGGCTGGGTGGACAGGTTCGTAGGTGGGGACCGTCTCGGTGGCGGTGACAGGCCACTCTTCGGTGGCTGGGTGACAGTCTCTCGGTGGCTGGGTGACATCTCGGTTAGGGGGTTGACAGTCTAGGTGTGGGTGAAAGTTCTCTATCGTGGTGGGTGACAGTTCTTCGGTGGCTGGGTGACAGTTCTCTCTCGGTGGCTGGGTGCGTGACAGTCCCTCTCTCTCGGTGGCTGGGTGACAGTCTCTCTCTCGGTGGCTGAGTGACAGTCTCTCGGTGGCTGGGTGACAGTCTCAGTGGCTGGGTGACAGTCTCTCTCGGTGGCTGGGTGACAGTCCCTCTCTCTCGGTGGCTGGGTGACAGTCTCTCTCGGTGCTTCCTCTGCCTCTTTGTCAGTTAAGAAAAACTCCTAATTATTTCTGAACCAAAAGTTTATATAAATAAATGAAAGAACCCGTCTCATCTAATCTATCAATCGAATCACTGAGATTATCACCTCAGTTTATAATTTTACAAATTATGGCCACACAGTAGACAGATTATGACCTCACAGTATATAACCTAACAGGTTATGACCTCACAAATATGGCGGTTTATTTAAATGTGATGGTCTTGTATAAGAATGTTAAAATCAGGAGCTGTGTGTGTATAAATGTGTATGCATATGTGTGTATGAATGTGTATGTGTGTGTGTTTATGTGTATATATTTGTGTGTTTGTATGTATATGTGTGTTTATTTATATGTATGTATCTGTATTTTTGTGTGTATGTATGTGTGTGTGTGTATATATGTATGTGTGCGTGTATATATGTATGTGTGTTTATGTATGTACTATGTGTTTATTTATGTATATGTATGCATGTTCTGTATGTTTATTCCTGTGTGTGTGTGTGTGTGTGTGCACGCGTGTGTCACTGTGTAGGGGTTGTGGTGCCCTTGATGCTTCATGTCCCACCCGCTCTGATCTCTTGTCATTGCTCAGGGGGGCAGCGATGGGACAGGCCAAGGGGTCAGCGCCCCCCACCCTCTCCCGGCTTCTGGAGGAGGTGAAGCTACACCTGGCCTGTGACACCTGCAGCAAGAGGGAGAATGAGAGCACCTTCACCCTGCACCCCTCCAATCACACCTGTGCTGCCAATCTGCTCCTCGCCAAGTCCCAGGCTGGCAACGCTGGGGAAGAGTGGCGCTACGTGAGACGGCGTCCAGGCTTCCCCGTGCCCGCCCGGTACGCTGTGTGCTGGCATTACCACCCCGGGAGGGGCTGCGAGAGGCACCAGCAATGGTGCACCTTCGCCTGGAGCCCAGAGGAGAGGCTCGTGTGGTCCTTTGAGAAGAACCATGACCTGCAGAGGAACCAGCTGAGGTCCTTACTCCTGCCCACTAAATGCCCAGGCAACGCGCCCATGGGACCCACGAGCTGGGAGCAGATCCTCAGTGAGTTTGGTGGACAGTTCCAGGAGGTGTGTGAGCAATGCTCTTATCAGTGCCCACCCAAGATCACCCCCACTACTCTGTGCCAGTCTCACCCCCGCCCCCTGCCTCTCCTGCTCCACGTTGCGATTGATGGCACCAGAAAGCAGTGCCACGCTATCCGCCCAATGCCCTGCTCCCAGAACCTCCGCCTCTGCAGCCAACCCTCCCGTGGCCTCCTGTGCCAGAGAAGCGGACGGAGCTGCCCCGATGCGCACAGCGAGGTGGAGATGGCGGTGTGGCAGGCAGAGCGGGGTCACGGTCTCAGCCGCGGTCAGATGCCGGGGATGGGGGACCAGCAGACGGAGTTTTACTGCCGCCTGTGCCTGGTCACGGCCACATCGCAGGAGAGCTTCGAGGCGCACTGCTCATCGCTGGAACACGGGCGCATGATTGCCGACGACGCGATGACCGTGTGGAATTACCGCGCTCTACCCCTTGGCATGTCCCACTTCACCCTCTGTGAGAGGTAAGTGCCCCCTCTCTACGGGGAACTAAAGGTGGGGGGTTCTGCACACCAGTGTTTTAGTCCTTTTGCTGGTGGAATGTTAAAGCTCAAGAGAAAACCCAACTGGGGCAATGATCCCAAAACATAGGGAGCTGCCCGTTGATTGAGCAGCTTCTGGATTCCATGGAAGAGTAAGGGGACCTTTGTGGTGAGGCCTGGCCCCGTCTTCTGCTGCCGTCAAACGTAAGAGAGAGTTTCCTGCACGTGACGTAGGTTGTTATCACCGAAGCCGTGTTCGCCTCCCAAGTAGAACACCGGGGTCAGGTGACTCCTCTGTAACTCCTGCTCCTGACTCGCACAGAGCAGAACTGGTACAAAGGGCCTTGTTACATGGACACAGCAGGAACATGATGCTATTTGTGTCAATGTTGCCCTGAAGTTGCCTTGATAATCACCACACTGATCCCGATGCTTCTTACAAAGCTGATAAGGTAACACCCAGACCTCGTGGGTACCCCCTGCCCTCCCGTTACCATCCTGCCTCCCGGGTACCCCCTGCCCTCCCGTTACCATCCTGCCTCCCTGGGTACCCCCTGCCCTCCCGTTACCATCCTGCCTCCCTGGGTACCCCCTGCCCTCCCATTACCATCCTGCCTCCCTGGGTCCCTGCCCTCCGTTAACCATCCTGCTCCCTGGTACCCCCCCCCTGCCCTCCCGTTACATCCTGCCTGCCTCCCTTTGTACCCACCTGCCCTCCCTTTACATCCGGCTCCCTGGTATAGCCCTGCCCTCCCCTTACCATCCCTGCTCCCTTGTACCACCCCCTGCCCTCCCATTACCATCCGGCCTCCGGGTACCCCCCCCTTGCCCTCGCCATTACATCCGGCCCTCCCTGGTTACCCCCTACCCTCCTGTACCACCTTATCCTCCCCGTGTACCCCCTGCCCTCACCAATACCATCCCATCCTGCCGTCCCGGTACCCCCTGCCCTCCCATTACCATCCTGCCTCCCTGGGTACCCCCTACCCTCCTGTTACCATCCAAATAATCATCCCCGGTACCCCCCCTGCCCCTCCCATTACCAATCCTTCCTTCCCCGTAACGGGCGGGGGGGGGGGGGCCCTCCCCCCATTACCATCCTTCCTTCTTGGGTACCCCCTGCCCTCCTGTTACCATCCTGCCTCCCGGGTACCCCCAGACCCCCTGGGTATTAAGTACCACACTGAGTACCCTCCTGCCCGTTGCAGGTATCTTTCTTCCCATGTCTATTCTCTCGCAGACATCACTGCAGCCGCCCAATCTATGTGCTTGTGCTAATGGGTAGCGGAGTTGAAATGTAAGCCTGAAATTATTGAAAATACCCCTTGTGAGCACATTCACATGTCTGTCAGGTCTGCAGTCTTGCCCTTCCCCATTATCCCCTAGCACACCGTGCTTCCACTGCAGAATGGGATTCTGGGAAATGACATGCAAATGAGCAGTGTCACCGTTTGCTTCAAATCCATTTTGACACGGACCCCTCCCTATAAGCCTATGCCTGCCGCATTACACAGCTTTTCAGTGCAGCCTGTGTTAAAGTGCAGAGCCAGTAAACCTGCTCACAGACAGCTATTGACCTTTTGGGTCTCATCACTGTGAGGCTGGTTATACTGGCACTGCAATGCGAAGCTGGGATAGGTGTCAACCACACCTTAAATAGGTTATCGTGGGTAAAAAAGTGTCAAAAAGTCTCCACCGTACAGAGTACAAAATAACAAACCCGATTGGCTCCTGAGTGAGTTATTATCCGGACAGAGTTCTGTGCTGGTCTGTAAATGTCATGTGTCCCTCAGTGTCCTGCACACACAGTGACCCCCAGTCTGTCCCTCAGTGTCCTGCACACACAGTGACCCCCAGTCTGTCCCTCAGTGTCCTGCACACACAGTGACCCCCAGTCTGTCCCTCAGTGTCCTGCAGCCACTCCAGTGACCCCCATGTCTGTCCTCAGTGTCCTGGCAACACACAGTGACGCCCCAGATCAGTGTCCTACAGGTGACGGGGAGCTAGCAACAGCACAGTGACTCCCAGATGTCCGCCAGTGTCCTGCGTACAGCACAGTACTCCCAGTCTGTCCGCTCAGTGTCCTGCAGCAACACTATGTACCGCCCATTCTGTCGCGCTCTAGTGGTCTCCTGCACCCGATGGGTGCGACCGTGACTGCCCCAGTCTGTTGCCCTTCAGTGTCCTGCCCACACAAGTGACCCCAAGTCTGCCCTCAAGTGTCCTGCACACACTATGACTCCAGTCCTGTCCCTCAGTGACGCTGCACACACAGGTGACTCCCAGTCTGTCCTCTCAGTGTCCTGCACACACTACTGTGAGTCAGATCCGAGTGCTGTCCGCTACAGTGTCCTAGCACACCAGCAGTGACTGCCCAGTCTGTCCCGCAAGGTGTCCTGTCACGGCAACACTGTGATCCCCAGTCTGCGCGCTCAGTGGTCCTGTCACTGCACATGACGCCCCAGTCTGTCTCCGTCAGTGTCCTGCTTGCACAGTTGACCCCGCATTTGCCTTGCAGTGTCCTGCTACACAAAGAAACAGCAGTGACCCTCGCATTCTGTCGGCCTGCAGTGTCCTATCACACACAGTGACCTCCAGTCTGTCCCTCCGTGGCGCTGCACACACAGTGACCACCGACGGTCTGTCCTGCTCTCAGTGTCCTGTCACACGATAGTGATGCCTCGCAGTCTTTCCTCTCAGATGTCGCTGCACTACACAGTTGACCCCCAGTTGTCCCTTCAGTTGTCCTGCAGCACACAGTGACCCCGTCAGTCTCAGTCCAGCAGTGTCCTGCCACACCAGTGACCCCCAGTCTGTCCCTCAGGGTGGATCCCCTCAGACCCCACTAGTCGTCCCTCAGTGTCTGACACAGTGCCCCTCTTTCCTAGGCACCACACGTACTTCCCAACTGTCCCTCAGTGTCCTTGCACCACGCGTGACTCCTGCAGTACTGTCCCTCAGTGTGTGCCTGCACACAGCAGTGACCCCTCCGTCTGTCCGTCATCGGTCCTGCACACACAGTGACCCCCATCTGTCCTCGTGTCACCCGTGCCCCGTCACTTCAGTGTCTGCAAGCACGACATCCAGTTGACATCATCCTGCCAGTCACCAGTTGACCAGTCTGTCCCTACCGTGACCCCAGCAAGTGGCTCGCCGTCGTCTAGTGTACTGCACACACGTGACCCCCAGTCTGTCCCTCAGTGTCCTGCACACACAGTGACCCCTCTATTCGGTCCCTCAGGTCCTGCACACACAGTGACCCCCAGTCTGCTCCCTCATTGCCTGCACACACGTGACTCCCAGTCTGTCTCAGTGTCCTGCACACACAGTGGCCCCAGTCTGTCCCTCAGTGTCCTGCACACACAGTGACCCCCAGTTCTGCCCCTCAGTGTCCTGCACACACATGTACCCCAGATCTGCCCTCTGTGTCCTGCACACACAGTGACCCCAGTCTACCCTCTTGTCCTGCACACCAGTGACCCCAGTCCTGTCCCCCAGTGTCCTTCACACACAGTGGACCTCCAGTGTCTGTCCCTCAGTGACCTGCACAACAGTGACTCCCAGTCTGTCCCCTAAGTGTCCATGCACACACAGTGACTCCAGTCTGTCCCTCAGTGTCCTGCACACACAGTGACTCCCAGTCTGTCCCTCACTGTCTTGCACACACAGTGACCCCGGTCTGTCCCCAGCATGTCCTGCACCACAGTGACCCCACAGTCTGCCCCTCATGTATCTGCACAACAGTGACCCCAGTCTGTCCCTCAGTGTCCTCAGCACACAGTGACGGCCCCCAGTCTGTCCTCAGGGTCCTGCCACCACAGTGACCCCCAGTCTGTCCGCTCATTGTCCTGCACACACAGTGACCCCAGTCTTTCCCTCATGTCCAGCTGCCTCACAACATTCAGTGCCCCAGTCCTGTCTCCCTCAGTGTCCTGCACACACGTGACCCCCAGTCTGCCCTCATGTCCGCCTACTAACAGTGACCTGCACCCAGTCGCCCCTCGTCTGCACATCACAGTGACCACGTCCCGTCTACCTCTGTGTCCTGACACACAGTGACCCCGTCCCAGTTCTGTCCCATCTGGTGTCCTGCACACACAGTGGACCGCCACCAGTCCCGCCCCTCTGTGTCCATGCACACACATTGACCGCCCAGTCTGTCCCTCTGTGTCTCTGCACAACACAGTGACCCCAGTCTGCCCTCAGTGTCCTGCCACCCAGTGACTGCCCCATCTGACCCTGCAGTGTCCTGGTCTGCCACAACAGTGACCCCAGTCTGTCCCTCAGTGTCTTGCACAACATAGTGACTCCAGTCTTGCCTCCTGTGGTCCTGCACACACGAGTGACCCCCCAGTCTGCCCCTCAGGGTCCTGCACACACAGTGACCCAGTCTGTCCCTCAGTTTCGGCTGGTCAGCACACATGTGACCCCCAGTCTAGCCCCTCAGTGTCCTGCACACACAGTGGACCCCCAGTCTGCCTCTGTGTCCTGCAACACATTGACTCTCCAGTCTGTCCACTCATATGTTCCTGCACACAGCCTGACCAGCCTCAGTCTGCGCTCTCAGTGTACCTGCACACACAGTGACCCCAGTCTGTCCCCTGCAGTGCCTGCACACAGTCAACTCCCGTCTGTCGCCTTCAGTTTCCTGCACCGACACAGTGAGCTCGGCCAAGTCTGTCCCTCGTGTCCTGCAAGCACACTATTGGCGCCCCAGTCTGCAAACTCTGTGGCTCGCACACAAAAGTGACCTCCCAGTCTGTCCCTCATTTTCCTGCACACAAGTGACCCCCATTGCTTCCTCATGTCCTGCACACACATGACCCCGCTCCCCTAGGTCCTGCACCCACAGTGACCCAGTCTGCCCTCAGTGTCCGTCACACATGTGACGCCTCCAGGTCCTGTCCCTCCCAGTTGTCCTGGCACACACAGTGACCTCCAGTCTGTCCCTCAGTGTCCTGCACACACATATGCCTCCAGTCCTTTCTCCTCAGGATGTCCCTGGCAACACAGTTGACCTCCAGTCTGCTGTCCCTCAGTGTCCTGCACACAACAGTTGGGACCTGCCACTCCTCAGTGCCCTTAGCGTCTTTCCCTCAGTGTCCTGCACACACAGACAGTGACCGTCCTGATGCCTTTCCCTCAGTGTCCTGCACACAGCAGTGACACTTCCGTGTTTGTCCGCTCAGTGTCTGCACACTCATTACTATTACTCGCTCACAGTAGTGCTGTCTCCGCTCAGTGTCCTGTCACTACACAGTGACCACGTCCTAGTCGCCTTCAGTGTCCTGCCACACACAGTACACCAGTCTTTCCCTCAGTTTCCGCTGCACACAGTAGCGAGTGCCCAGGCTGCACATCAGTCCCGGTTTCATCAGTGTCTCGCACACAACAGTGACGGTCCAGTCTGTTCCTCAGTGTCTTCACTACAAACGTGACCTCCCAGTTGTCTTCCCAGTGTGATCCTGGCCACACAGTGGACCGCCAGTCTTGTCCCTCAGGGTCTGCATCACCACAGTGGACCAGGCCCTAGTCTGCTCCTGCACGTGCCTGCAACACAGTGACTCCCAGTCTGTCTCTCCCTGTGTCCTACAGCACAGGGACCTCAGTGTCCTATGGGGTCGCTGCACACAATGCCCCACAGTGCTCTCAATGGCGAAGGATCAGTGCAAAGTGCTGCAAACACAAGCATGTGCAATGAGAGGCTAGCTAGTACTCGGCTGATTATCCAGTGACCAGGTCCAGTCGTGTCCTGCCCAAGGCCAGTTGTCCACGTGTACCAGCCCCGTGTTGCATTACGGGGCAGGCATGTCCACCTGGATGAACTCAGGATGGTACTGAGGCAGTCATGCAAACGAACACAGTGTAAGCGTAGTAGGAGGGCCGAGTTTACCTAAAGGCGTCTCATAGCGCGTACCAGTCGCTCATGCAGAAGAACCCCTACCTTGTAGCGCATCTGAGTTCAAATGCATTGTAACGGCAACCACGACGCCTCTCTATATCGCGTCTGAGAATCAGTGCATTGTAAGGAATCCCCAACACCTCTTATAGGCTTAGAAGATGAGAAGGCCCCGACTATGCGCTCTGTGATCAACGATGCATTGTAAGGAACCACACTCAACCCTCTCTAATAGGTGGCGAGATCGTGCATTCGGAAGGATGATAAACCATTCTGTGAACGCTCGAGCAATCGTAGACCACTCTCTCTAATAGCGTCGTCTGAGACCAGATGCACCATTAAGGGAACCCCAACCTCTCTAATAGCGTTGTCTGAGATCAAATGCATGTAAGGAACCCCAACACCTTGTTCTACTAGCGTGTCTGAGACCCAGGTGCAGTGTAAGGTACCCAACATCTCTAATTAGCGCGGTATGAGATCAGATGTCTTGTAAGGAGCCCAACCCCCTCCTAATACGAGGACGTCCTGAAAATCAGATGTATTGTAGAGGAACCCCAATACCTTTTCTTTTCTAATCGCGTGTTGAGATCCAGATGCATTGGTTAATGGGAACCGCAACCCTCCTAGATAGCGTGTCTGAGGATCAAATACATGTAAGGAGACCCCCACCGCTTCTCTAATAAGCGGTCTGAGATCAAATACACTGTAAGGAATCCCCAACCCATCTCTAATTAGCGGTCTGCAGACGCAGATGCTACCTGTAAGAACCCCAAACCTTGCTCTAATAGCTCGTCTGCAGATCAGTACGCATTGTAGGAAAGTAACCCCGACCTCTCTAATAGCGCCGTCTGAGTCAATAGCATTGTAAGGAACCCCAACCGGCTCTGGAACTAGTCGCGTCTGAATACAGATGCATTGTAAGGAACTCCCGAACCCTCTCTAATAGCGCGTCTAGATATCTAATTGTAAGAACCAGCCCCTCTAATAGCGCAATCGAGATCAGATGCATATGTGAAGAACCCCCAACCTTCTCTATAATAGTGTCATCGGATCGATGCATTGGAGGAACAGCGAACCCTCTCTCCATAGCGCGCGTCTGAGATCACGATGCATTGTAAGGAACCCTCGACGCCTTCTCTAATAGGGGTTCGAGGATCAGATGCATGGTAAGGAACCCCAGCCCTCGCTTAGCACGTCTGAGTATCATATGCAGTTTTACAGAAGGCCCCCATACCCTGCCTTAATAGCGCGTCTGGACATCATGATGCATTTAAAGGACCCAAACCTTTTAATAGCGGTCTGTGATCAGATAGCATTGTAAAGGCTAACCTCCAACCCTCTTAATAGACGTGTCTGACATCAGATCATTGTAAGAGAGCCCGCTAACCCTCTCTCTCTAATAGCGCGTCGAGATCGATGCATTGTAAGGTGAACCGCGCAACCCTATCTAATATAGCGCGTCTGCGATCAGAATACACTTGTAGGAACCCAACCTTCTCACTCGAGTTGCCCGAGATTGCAAGCAGACGGCAAAATGATACGACTCTCAACGAGCGTTCGTCTGTCGAACCTCACCCACTATTCTACAAACAACACTCGTTCTAATCTTGTTAGTTGAATATGACCCCTGAAGTTGCTAAACAATAAGCCCTCCTCTTTAGGTAGAACGAGTCTGCTCCGTTTCAGCTTATCTCACCTCTTTCCCGGATCCGCCTCATACAATCCTGGCAAACTGTTCACAAACTGAGTTAACCCTTTTTTGACAGAGTAGTCTTATAGAGTACCATAATGGGCTTCGAACATCCCCATACCATAGTCCTAAATATCGAGCCCTAATTTTCACAACTTCACACCCTTTAAGGATATTGCACTTGGATGATGTTGTCACTGGGGTTTGTGTTTGCCTCTCCTCTGGATCGTAGATACCTTAAGTAAAATATAGTGATTCGAGGTTATTCGGATCCAGGGTGCAATGTAGCATTGAATAAATCCAGATAGATTAACTCGTCCCCTTTTTGAAAGCACACAAAAGGTCGCTTCTATTTTCTTCATACTTTTTGGGGGGGGGGGTTAGGTTATGACAATAAAAGTTCTTGCAACGATGGATATCATTGGCAGATTTATCTTCTATGGAGGACATGACCCAATGATGGGAAGGTGTTCTGGGTGTGTGAGGAGAGTTGCTTCTCAGAAGGGAAGGGTAAAAAGCACTTGGCCTTTGCAGGGGTGGAGGAATGGAGGAGGAGAGTGTACTATAAGGCATGCTTGTAGTTAAAGAGACGCAGCACTTTTCATTTGCCTGTGACAGACAGGAACAGGCTGAGGACCATTCCATATAAAACGAGAAGTGTCAGGGACTGGAGGCTAAACCAACCCTCAGCTATGAGGATTTGGGAGTGTGCCAGGGAATACCAACCAGTGCTTGTGTAAATAAGAGGATCTATTGTTACAATAATGTTGCCAGTTTACAACAAACAGCTATCGAGCTGCTAGGACAGGGGGGGGGGGGGACCTTGCGAGCTTGCCCTGGGAGATACTGCATTGTACAGGACAAGTTGAAAATATATAATCATGCCTTTCTAGACAGTTATCTGTCTTAATTTAAGCATAGGTTCAACTTATGGCTTTCTTTTCAAGCCTCTACTATGTAAACTAGTAATACTATGTATTAAGTAACTACTATGTAACTATTAATAAGACTTTGTACAGTAATACTTTGATATTCTACTGTGAACTAGTAATACTATTACAATACTACTATGTTACTTATGCTACTACTGTACAGTAACTACTATGTAACTATGTATACTTTTGTCAGCTAACCACTAGTAAAGTAACTACTTTGTAGCAGTAAACTTTATGTAACGCTATGATAAATATGGTAACATGTAACTTCTAGGTCGTACACAATGATGTAAAATGTCTAGTCTCTGTGTAAGCTCACTTGAATTGTGTAACTATGTCTTTTAAGGAAATATTTTCTTTTTTTTGATCACGCCATCTGATCGTATAGGTCTTATGGGCAGGTGATACTGCACCTGCTCTTATGATTGAGGCCCATCCTGTGCTGAAAAGCAGGGACTCCCCATACTGCTATCGCGTTGTGGCCATCTTGAGGACTGGAGTCTGGCCAGCCCCTGACTTATAACCTTTATACCATATCTATTGCGACTAACCTTCTCAGGTGGTTTGCTAGGTGTGACCCTCTCACTTGTCTAAGACTCCAACTAGAGTTTGGAGAGGCGTATTAAAGAGTGGAGGTTAACCACATACCTCCACCACAGAGACAGGGATGCAAAGGGAGGGTGTGATTGGTTTGTTGTAAAAGCCCCGGGGCTGAGCGTCTGATCGCTGCAGCACTTAACTTACAGATGTGATAATAATTCTCTCATTACTGGGCACTGACCTCTGACTCCTGCTTCCCACAGCTCTCTGGGAGGGTTGAGGGCGTGAAGGTTTCGTTGTGACCTGCCTCTAGAGGTCACAATCCCGGAGAAGACTGTGACTGAAAAGGTGGACTTTCACTGTGAGACACAGTAGAGCGAATAGAGTAAGGGGAGGGGGAGGAGAGGCGGAGGGGTAGAGGGAGCGGGGGCCCGGGTGGAGGGAGGGGATGAGTGGGAGAGAGAATAATGGTGATGGGTAGAGAAGGGAATGTGGGAGGGGGTGATTGGTGGGAGAGGGCAGAGTGGGTAGGGGTAGAGAAGGGAAATGTTGGAGTTGTGATGAGGGGAGGACTTGAGGTGGGAGGGCTTTGGTAGAGGAGGTGTGTTGGTAGGTCGGGGAGTAGAGTTGAGGTAGGTTTGTGTACTTTGGGGGATAAGACGACGTGTTTCCGTTCTAGTGGCGTTCATCTAGGTTTTTTGCCGGTCAGCCTTCGTCCTTTTATCTTGATTAGGGCCTTTCGAATAGAGGTTTTTGAGAGGGGTCGGAGTTGGTAGGTTTAGTGGTTGGATGGGGATGGAATGGGAGGGAGATGGTGGGGGTGGGGAGGGTGTGGGGGGGGGACGTGGGAGCGACGGGTACGCGTCTGAGCTGGGGAGCGTGGGTAGTGTATCTGGGAGTGTGGCGCTGAGGGGCGCGGGTCGCTGTGCGTAGTGTAGTGTGGACCGTGGTGAGAGTTGGGTGGTGCGTGAGGAGCTGGGTGTTGAACTGGGGGAGTCGGAAGTGAGCGGATTGAGGCGCGGGGGCGCGGGAGCGAGAGGGGGATGTGGGTGGGGGCTCCGAGGAGGGGAACCCCGGGGTGGAGTGGTGGGGGGGTGAGGGAGTGATGGGGAGCAGAAGGGTCGACGGAGGCAGGAGCAGGGGGCCAGATACAGGGTGCGGAGAGGAAGAGCCGAGGAGAGAAGCAATTTCAATTGTATACGTAGAACCTGTTCCGCTTATAAACCGGTGCAGTAGCAACTAAGGCGAGGGAAGAGGGCCCCCGTAGCGGGCACGTACACTTGTATTTGGACGCACAAGTAGTGGATAGTTCCCTACGTGGCTTTCCACTGCTCTCGGGGTCCTTCAAACCGGTCCGCCTGATCCCTTGAGAGTTTGAAAGCTTGTAAGCATATCAACATACCCAGCGGGCCCTCCCCGCTCCACCTTCGTTAACTAACGCTGCAAGAACCGTATAGTGCCAGCCACTCGTGCGCTCACTTCTGCCGCGCGCCTTCTTTGGCTAACCACATCTCAGTGAAACGCTGTATTTAGTGAGCTTTCAGTGATAGGCAGGACTACTACTCAGAGTCCTGATGAAGAGCTCCTCGTAATCTGCCCACACTTGTAGCGGGCCTATATCAAGCTGCAAGTCTTGAATACTATCGTCGCGCTTACGTCCAATGACCCTGCACGGTGCTAGCTCTGGCCTTGTAGCTTGACCTGCTCCTCCCACGTGGCGCTTTTAAAGTCAGATACACGGAGCCACTTTCTCGTTGGCGTCTCAGTTGTGGCGCTTCGCATATGGCCCGAGCGAGATTCGTTCGGTGATGGATCCCCTCCCGGGTTGTATGTGTCCTGCGGATCAGAGTGTGGCTCCAACCGTTGCAGTGCGCGTGCGATTTCAGGTAAGTTCGCCCCCGTCGCCCCGTTGACTGGTGCGTAGTCAAGCTCGTAGTCTGCAGGTGGAAGTCCGAGGCGAGTGCTCGGGGCTGTCCCGGAGCCCTTCCGGGAGGAGGACTCCGCGAGTGGTGCGACGCCTGAAGAGGGATGGGACTTCCGGACCGACAGGGGCTCTCACTTCTCCTCCGTACGGTCTGGCAGCATCCAGCGGGCCTAGCTGTGCATCCAGCCTCTGGGCAAGGCTCGGACGGAGGAGGAGTAAGCGTCTCGCTGGAGAGCTGTAGGCAAGCGGCCAGCTTAAGTTGACGACTAGCCATGCGGGGGCTCCGAAAAGCCAAAGGACACCCGGCCTCCACCACAATCGCAGGTAACAACGTACTCAAGGATGTAGGCGCACCGTGGGCGCTGGCTGCCGAGAGGAGGGGGTGGGCAGCCGGGAGGAGGTTCGAATATCCGATGGTGGGGGATCTTCGGGGTAAGCACTTGTATGGGGGCAAGAGTAGGTTTTAAAACCAGTGGTAGCAGCAACTAGAAACTACAGAGCAAGAGTCTCAGTCAGACTCAGTGAACTTATACACGGTACAGTGCTTAAATATATATGTATATAGTATATCTATTAAATAAAATGGTCTTTTAGTTTAACATTTTGTGCCAAAGTGTTGTAAGCCCCGAGCCTCACTACACGGCAGACAACATCCAAGGTCCGATCACTAATACACTTCTTTATATAACCTGGGGTAATAATAATACGGGAAAAGCTTTGGCTTGCTCTGGGCCAGACGTCTGTGACAATCTAAATACATGAGTGTCTTTCTCGTGCTGAATGTACAGTTAACTAAAAGCTTCAAGTGTCAAGACTTAGAAATGCTATGGCAACTAATTTTGACAGATTTAATAAATCATTCTACTGGTGATTCACGGCGTGTTATTAAGAATTTATGATTAGGTGTAGGACGCGTTGAGATGTGGGGTCTGTCGTGAGTGGGCTCCAGGGGCTTACAACAACTTGGGCGCGAAAATCGTTAAATAAAACCATTTTATTTAATAGTTATTTATACATATATATTTAGGCAGCTGTACGTGTATAAGTTTCACGGATGTGCACTGAGCTCTGTCTGTGTTTCATGTTCTGTCTATGGTTTTAAATATAGCATTGCCTATGCTGCAGTAGACATCCTGTGAGCACTATTTATGCTTAGATATATGTTGTGGTATTTTTGTGGGTTCAACATGAGGCAGTCTGGCAGGTGTCCTTGTATGTTTTGTGCAACAGTAGGTTTTGCCAGCCAATGCAGAGCATGAGGGCAAAGCAAAGGCGATCAACTGCACAAGAGGTTATTACTCATTCCGATTACCAAATGGGGCGGCGAGGAAGACATAACCCACAACAGCGCGGAGCGATTCACGCACTCTCCCCATCCCATGTGTTTTGTAGCTTGGTGTTTTGCATATTTCTATTCTCGAGATAACCAGAGCCTTTTGAAAAAACATGTGACGGGGGGGGTGGGGATGGGTGCCGATGTGACTTGAAGAATAAGTCAAGCAGCAACCTAAAATCCTGATGAAAAATCAATAAGTGCTATACGACAAAGCAAAAAGGTAATTTAAAGGACCTTAAAAGTCATGGCAGCATGCCATACGTTTCGGTGCTTGCAAATCGGCTACCTCACACGCGGGAAAAATAGACAAGGCGCCTTGATCAGGGATCCTTGCCGGCGATATGATAGGTGGCTTGTTTGCACGCGAACGTTTTAGTATGCTTGCTAATATCTTTTAAAGTATTAATTACCTTATTTTTTGTACTTACTATCGTTTCTCTGATTTTTGGATGGTGCTTGACTTATTTTTCTCATGATCCGTTCTTCGCATCGTGAACGCTGGATTTTTTTTATCGCAGGCCCTGCAATGTTGATGTTTGTTGCATATTACGTCCACCCTGTGGGCCAGGGGAAGCTAAATGGGCTGGGCTGTATTCTGTATCTTCTGGTAGCTGGGATACATGATGCCGGGGATGTCTACAAAGTCCGAACAATAACAATGAAAATGATCGCAAGGCTGCTTAGTATGTATATCTTTATTTATATAGCCTCCCACAGTGTACAGTCTAGGGTCCGCTTTACAATGAGAGACATTCTATATAGTACAAAAAAGGCGGAGGAAGCATTGTATCGATATATATATATAGAATATATATAATATAATATATATAGAGCATCAAATGTCATAATATTATATATCATCGTGTCTAGCAGCTTCCAAAGGGTGGTCAAATAATTATATTTTTAGTTTTAACAAGACACCATACCAACTCCTTTGTTACACAGACTTAGGTTCTGAAGGTAAACATGTCACTAGTATATTTTAGCCCAATTGGTAGGAGTGCGGGATCTGTTCTTTTGTTTTCCATAAACGCCAGGCCGATCCCTTTACCCGCTGCACCCGTCACAAAGGGGGGAGCGCAGGTAATCTGTACAGGAGTTGTTTTCTTTACAAAGGGGAGAGCCTTTTGGGTTTCCATATAAGTCTCATTATTGTTACTCTAGGTGGGATGGAATTAGTAGGTGCAGGAGACAAGTGCTGAGGTATAACCAGGGAGACGTAATTAGGGGGAAATAAGCATCGGCTTTTATTTAGCCGGCGGCTTTATACAGTACCGCTTTGTGTCAACATGCAAAACAAACACATAAAACAGGCCTATCCCGTTGGTAGGGCTAACATTTCCCAGTCCCTATCTGCAGGGCTGGGAGGATAGGCCTCTTACCCGCCTCTGACCCCAAAGTCCAAAGAGGTACCTGTTAGCAGGAGGCTCTTCATAGGGTTCTCCCGGTCTGGGTTGGTGTTCGTGGGGTGCGACCTCTTGCAGGTTCCAGGGTCTGCTGTGCCCTGGGATAGAGGGTATGGTTCCCTGAGATCTCTCTCTGGCAGCACCGTCCTCAGTGCTAGAGAGATCTCTTCCTGGGGATCTTGCTGGCAGCACAGTCCCTCTGTGCTCAAGACAACCCTGTGCAGTTTGTGCAGCCTACTTTTAAGCCTGCTTGACGAGCCATTTGGAGACTGGTTAATTGACTCTAGCTGACATTAAAGCTGCAGTTCAAGCTGCCATTTAAAAAAAAAGATATATATTTTTTCCCCATTCAATATGTGCATTAATACAATCTGCACACTGACAAGTGATTAGCTAAGCTGCAGATCGCGCCGTTCTCCTGTAATCAATCGCTTGCTCCGGGTTATTTAATTCAGTTCTTGCACAGCATTGTGGGCAATGTAGTTCCTGGAATATGATTGGCTGGGCAGTTACTAGAGACAATTGGTGCACTGCTAGATAGCGGGCGGGGCTCAAGAGCCAGAGCCAATCAGAAGGGGAAGGGGATTTTTTATTTTAGATGCTACAAGTATTTTCTCATAGTACAGAAATGCGTTATTAAAAAACACACATGTAGGATATGGCTTGAATTGCTGCTTTAACCAGCTCCTTGCTGGACTCATCAGCTACAGAAAGGCCATGTTACAGTAGCCAGTACACTGAGGAGGTATTTAAGCATTTGTTTACATGCTACATGGGACTGAACTCTTAGCATGTCACTGAAATGTTGTCTTTGTCACTAATCACCCGTCATTCTCCATCATTGTGCTTCTTTACGGAGTGTTGGAAGACACTTTGGGAAATCCTGCAGCCCTCACCTTGGGTTCTTATCTTCGGACTGAAGGTGACACTCCCATCCTTCTCATCTCTCTCCAGGCTGAACCTGAAAGTCTCTGTGACCCCCAGCGCGATGGTTACGTCCTCACAGGGGATGAGGGTGGCCCCCCCGGGTGATCTGTTTGCCGAGGTGCCCCTCCCAAGTGACCTGACGCCCGACACAGAAGAAGGTTATTTACTGTACCGCTCAGTGACTACAGCCCTCCTGGCGCCCTGGCCCTCTCGGGGAGACAAGGTGTACGAGGTGTTTGTAGATGTCAGCGACGGGTCAGAGAGCAGTGTGTTGCTCATGATACCACAGCGGTGTTGCCAGGAGCTGGCTCTGGAGCAGGGAACCTCACTCCAGCTGGAGATCCAGTTCCAGCTGGACCGGCTGCTGTACTGCATGTACCACGAAGCGGTGGACCGGTTGCTGGACGTGAAGCTGGTGCTGCCGGAGCTGTCCAGATGCTGTTTGCCCATCATGCAGGAGCTGCCGCCCTGGGGCAACCAGAAGCAACAGCTTGCGGCCTCTTACATCATTGGGTCAGCGCCAGGGGGGGGATCTGTGCCCCCTCTCCTCATCTATGGACCCTTTGGAACTGGAAAAACCTACACGATGGCCAAAGCAGCACTGGAGGTGATCAAACAGCCGGGCACCAGAGTGCTAATCTGCACCCACAACAACAGGTACCATGCTGCACCCACAACAACATGTGTACACCTGCACCACTGTCTTTGGCATCTGCAGGGTCCACGATGAGATTGGGGTACACATCACTGACCTGGCTGCTCTGGTGGGACTGGGGAGTGAGCTGGATGCAGAGGCCAAGAAACGGGGGGTCACTTTCTACTCCTCAAAACGGGAGCCCGTGCACATGCTGCCGGCGCGGCTGAGCTCGGACCGCTGCAGCCTGAAGCCGCAGTGTGACCGCCGCGCGCTGTCCCTCTTTGTGCTGGTGGAGAAGGGGTCTGACCGGATGGTGGAGGGCCACTTCATCCGGACGCTGATCCGCTCCGACCGCAAGCTGAGCTATGAAGAAGCCGAGTCCATCCTGCGTACCCAGCGCGGGAAGACACTGGCATTCAAAAGTGTGGAGGACTGCGTGGGTGTAGCTGGGCACTTCTCACGGATTCATTGCGCCGCTCGCCTGCAGGAAGCTGCCACGTACAAGCAGCCAGACGAGATGTGTCCCCCGGGCGCCCGTAGCGCCCGGCGCATGATCGAGGAACTGATGATCATGTACAACAGCTGGGTGGCTGAGTATCTCACCGGAAATGAGCCACTAAAGGATCTGGTGCCACTGAGATGCCAGGCAAACCCGAGCCCTAAGAAGATAGAGGAGCTGAGAAAAAGGCTTATCTACCTCCTGCCTCTGTCCACTTACCTCTCCCACCACCTGGTCGATGTGCAGGCAGGTGGTCCTCCCTGGAGGATCTCCGCTCAGCAGCGGGTCACCATGCTGACCCCAGTGTGGAACCAGCTGCAGGATGCTGCCACGAGCACGGATTATGCCAGCGTCACCGACCTCCTGTCTACAGATGACTTGCACCCGGAGCTGTGCCATGCTGCCCGGGAGTTCAGGAGGCTTCTGGGACGTTCTGAGATCAGGCGCTTGGGGACACCCAGTGCCACCGGTCACTACTCCCTGCAGTTGTGCGCTTACACGTGGGCGTCCTCCCCCCTCCGCCGATACCTGGACATTGCGGTGCAGAGGCTCCTCCAAGAAACGCTCACCGGGTCAGCTGCCAGAGTCTCGGCTAAGAACATGGACTTGATGTGCCATCACTTTGAAAAGAGGGAGCGCCGGGCAAACTCCTACGAGAGAAAGAGCTGGGCACTGTCTATGGCACTTGGGCTTCATGAGCAGGTACAGCAGAAGCTGGCAGTGGTAGTCTCGGCTGAACCCAACAGCAGGAACTTCCAGGTGATCTTTCCCATGAATGGTGACTCTCTTCCAGGCCCCGTGCTTGTGGATTACCGCAGCCTGCAGCCAGTGACGCAGCCTGTTCCCATCCCAGGGGGCACACGCCTATCCTACAGGCGCAGGGTGTATTCATTCATCAGTTTACGGGAACGGCCTCTCAAAAACTATGCCAACCGTGACATCACCACATTCAGTGCCACGGCCTGGCAAGACGCCGTGAGAGCTGTGAGCAATGGCGACCCACAGCTGGTGCTGGCGACCCTGAAGAAGGGCGTGAAAGTGGCAGACCCGAAGAGCGCAGTGTATCACAGCAAATGCGGTCACTACGTGGACTTCTCCCTGGATCTGCATCCAGGGGACTCCATCCTGCTCCAGCTCTGCACCACCATCTTCCGCGGGCTCCCCAACCCGTGCCCCCAGCTCTGCTGTCTGACCCCCGGGATCCAGCTGTGCCTGGAACACACGGAGCGACCCGTGGATTGCTTCTCGAAGCTGGCCCACCGGGGACCTCGCCAGCGCTACAGGAACCCTCGGGAGTACCAGCAAGTGTGGGAGCCGCTCTGTGGCATGGAGGCGGTGGTAGCAACCGTGAGCGAGGGAGGAGGTGTGCTGCTGAGGGACGTGCCGGTGAGATGGAACGAGAGGGGTAATGGGGCAGGGGGAGCGGTGGGGCTGGCGGGGTCCTTCACTCTGTCCCCTCAGCTCATAAAAGACTGCGACTTAGACATGAGCTTCCAACACTGCTACCTGTGCCTGCGATTGGAGGGGCTGGAGGTGCAGAACCCCGAAACGCGGCTCGATGTGGACACCTACTCCTGGGTGGCACATGGCCTGACCGATGCCGCCAATTATGTGAGTGCCGAAGAAGGCGGCACCGTTGACTTCATCCTGCACCAGGCGACCATGCACAGAATCCCCGATGCGGTGCTCTGCGGCAACGCAGAATTCACCGTGGAAATCATCCCCAAACTGCTGCCAGACATGTGAGAATGGGGGCGGGGGGCATTATTCAGGGGGGACCAGAGAACCCACTGTACTGGGGTGTATAGGTATATACATTGCTCTACATCAGGGGTGGCCTACTGCAGTGGTCAAGGGCTACCAACAGGCAAGGTTTTCAGGATATCCAGTCTGAGCCACTGATTGAGTCACCTGTGCTGAAGCAGGGATATCCTGAAAACCTGACCCGTTGGTGGCCCTTGAGGACTGGTGTTGGCCACCCCAGCTCTACATGTCACACACACGCAAACACGCACACACGCACGCACACACACACACATATGTATGTATAACCTGATAGTGTGCTAGGTTTCTGAGTATGGAAAATGATATATATGATAGCTATATGATAGTAAAAATAGATAAGCACAGACCAGCACTGTTAGAACAATGAGCAATGTATGCTAAACTGCATTAACGAACCGTGCGATAACGGATAAGAGAGAGAACAGGGGACAAACAAGAAATAACAAACACCATACAATACAAACACGGAGGGGAGGAGAGGGATAGGGAGGGGAGGAGAGGGAGAGGGAGGGGAGGAGAGGGAGAGGGAGGGGAGGAGAGGGATAGGGAGGGGAGGAGAGGGATGTCACGTCCCCCCAATCTCACACACACAGAGCCGTGCGAGGGTCACATCCCCCCAATCTCACACACACAGAGCCGTGCGAGGGTCACGTCCCCCCAATCTCACACACACAGGGCCATGCGAGGGTCACACCCCCCCCCAATCTCACACACACAGAGCCGTGCGAGGGTCACGTCCCCCCCAATCTCACACACACAGCCGTGCGAGAGTCACACCTCCCCAATCTCACACAGAGCCATGCGAGAGTCACACCCGCCCCAATCTCACACACACAGAGCCGTTGCGCAGCGTCACACCAACCCAATCTCACACCCACAGAGCCGTGCGAGGGTCACATCCCCAATCTCACACACACAACCGTGCCGAGAGTCACACCTGCCCAATCCACACAGAGCCCTGTGCGAGCGGGCACACCCGCCCCAATCTCACACACACAGAGCCGTGCGAGCGTCACACACCCCCAATCTCACACACACAGAGCCGTGCGAGGGTCACATCCCCAATCTCACACACACAACCGTGCGAGAGTCACACCTGCCCAATCTCACACAGAGCCGTGCGAGGGTCACGTCCCCCCCAATCACACACACAGTGCCGTGCGAGGGTCACACACCCCCCAATCTCACACATAGAGGTAGCTCCATCAGTCCCTGCTTCAGCACAGGTGGCTCCGTAAGTCCCTGCTTGAGCCACTGATTGAGCCACCTATGCTGAAGCTTGGGTATCCTTAAAACCTGACCTGTTGGGAGTGTCTAGAGGACTGGAGTTGAGAACCCCCTGCTCCAAATGATCCGTGTTCCCCCAACCTCCTGGGGACCCAGGGATTATATATTTTTTGGGGGTAGTATCTGACCCCACGACCCAAACCCCCCAACCTGCAGATATTCCTGGAGCACTTCCTAATCCCCGTTTTGTAGCCGCGACCTCCACCCAGCGCGGGCGCCTCTCACGTGCCTCCAGCATACCCCCCCGATGCGCACGTCTCACAGGCGCATCTCGGCTCCCACGCCGAGCGTCAGCAGACGCGTAGGACTAATTACCATAGCCAGTCCCTGCCCCGAAGAGCTTGCCATCTCATTTGGAGTGGACAGAGGTCAAGTGACTTATTCGAGGACACACGTCACTGGCTGTGAGCCCGCGCCCTTCCACGTCCGAGACGGCATTGTCGGCAGGCCCCTCCCTCTCCCGCAGCCTGCGTCATCCCCTGGCACCTTGAACGCCCACGTGTTCCTGGACGCTGCCTGCGTGCCACACAACACTTGTCACAAAGAAAGTGGCCTTGAGAGCGATGTTCCCTGTAGAATGTGACACTGGAACACCGTGCTCTGTGGCCTTGAGACACTCGCTGTGGTTTAACCCCTTTTGCGCCGCAGGGACAAAGCGACGCGAATATTCTTACTGATAATAATGTAGCGCAGCGTGACAGGAGAGGGCGTGAAAATACCTATTCATGTCAAAATAAATACACGTGAACACCAGGTGAAATGGAGAGATGGGTTCCCATGTAGGGTGGGGGAGGGACCTGCGTTGGGGATGGGTGTCCGTTGTCACACAGGTGTCCCCTCTAGCTGAGAGTCTGCCTGATCTCTGAGCAGCAGGTGAGCGATTTCCTGTCCGGTTTGCACCAAATGGAAGGATCTTATTTTTATCGATCATATGCAAGATATGCCTAGACACACCCATCATTATAATGCGTGTCGTTATAATGCGTCATTATAATGCGTGTCACTATAATGCGTCATTATAATGCATGTCACTATAATGTGTGTTACTATAATGTGTGTCATTATAATGCATGTCTTTATAATGTGTGTCACTATAATGCGTCATTATAATGCATGTCACTATAATGTGTCACTATAATGCGTCACAATAATGTGTGTCACTATAATGCGTCATTATAATGCGTCACTATAATGCGTGTCTTTATAATGCTTGTCACTACAATGCGTCATTATAATGCGTCACTATAATGCGTGTCTCTACAATGCGTCATTATAATACGTCACTATAATACGTGTCATTATACAGCCTCCTTCTGCTGCTCAATACCAAGGGCGCTCAACTCCAGTCCTCAAGACCCCCCCCCCCCCCACAGGTCAGTTTAAGGATATCCCAGCTTCAGCACAGGTGGCTCAATCAGTGGCCCAGCCTTGGACTGATTGAGCCACCTGTGCTGAAGCAGGGATATCTTGAGGACTGGAGCGGAGCGCCCCTGCTCTACACGACTACTCCCGATATAACTCGCTGATATCGCGGATCTGCTGCGCCCACTACAATCAGTTAAAGGCACCTCTGGCAGCAACGGGGTTAACCTCAGAATATCTGTTTAACTGACCCCCCCCCCCCCCTTCGTCTCATGATGTCACTTATTATAAATATAGGGATTACCGTTATCTCCGTGAGACACCAGCATGCGGATTTACACCGCAGACTCGCAGCAAAATAGGTGCCTGATTGTAATGGGCAGCTGCGTGCTCCGGGGGGTTTCATCCCCCTTTAGAAACGCAGTAAACACGGTCATTTTAACACCATGATGCTCTCCCAGGGCTGTCCACGTGTCGGAGAACAGCGCAGGGAGAACGTCAGCCGCCCAGAACCGCACCGTACTAGGGCTTGACTGGGTCACCGCTGCCGATTCTTGTTTCCGAAACGTCCTGTTCTCGGTTCCCTGGCTGACCGAATGCTGACCAATCAAGTCCAGTACCGCAAAACCATTCGTGGAGTTCTCGTTACCCACTGCTGGATCTCTAACCATCTCCGTTTCAGCCCCAAAGGGGTTCAAAGGTGGCCTTTGGTTTTTGTATGTAAAGTGAATTGCGTTCCGTCTCCTTTTTTTTTTTAGAGATCAACCAGCAATTTTTGAAATGCACTTAGATTTCCATCCCTTCCCCTCTCCTTCCATGGCAACGTCAATTAGCGAGAAAAGAGTCCTTCTCTATCTGGGGTTGGACAAAAATTCCTGCCCCTGGTGCAAAGTAAGCGTTAACTCCTTCAGAGTCATTTATTTGAACACAGCTGCAACGCTAAAAACAGAACAAAGGCGAGAACAGACAACAGCAAGCAGGGAGAGGAATCAATACGTTGCCAAGGAGGAAATAGAAGAAAAGGACATTTCAAAAGTACATTTCTTCTGCATCTAGGGTTGCCAGGCGTTCGGTATTGAACTGGACTGTCCTGTATTTGGATAGTAGAAAATGAGAGGTGCAGTAATACTGGACATGGATGTGTCCGGTATTTTCCTCCCTGGACATAGTGGCCTGACACACCTTTCACCATTGAGTCCAGTATTTTCGGAGAAGCCATTTGGCAACCCTATCTGCATCCCCTATGGCAATGTTAATTAGTGGGATATACCAAAGCACACCACACGCTAGTGAGGTCTTACTCACCTACTCTCATGTACTACTGCTCGTCAGGTCAGTCTGCCAAACTTGCTGTTTGTGGAGTCCTGAATATCTAGCCATCCGGGTCTAATAAACGTATGTAATGATGCCCAAATGCTATTACTTTTGTAAAACATTGATGGTATCATGGCTACCCTGAAGGGTAAGGTCGACCAACTGGACATGTTGTCCTGCTATGCAAAGCCTCAGGTACTTCTGGTAGTTAGTAGTGAAACGAATACGCAGATACACATTTGATTGACAGAAGGTTGTCCCCTGGGTCTATGGACTTTGCCCCCTGCGATATTTGTCTGGGGGAAACGTCCATTTTCGCTGCCAGCGAAGCCATTGTAGCTTCTGTGATATGTATCTTAATCGTAAATGGTGGACAATGTATTTCTGAGGCCTATAAGTTATCAGGACCCTTCGATGTCCATCTGGAGATGACAAGACCGATGTGTCTGACCTCTCCTAGGACCCAGAAAAAAGGGCAAATGTAGGTGGTCGGATGATCGAAATTGCACTGCCCTATTCACATTACAGCAGAGTACTCTGACTGCATTTAGGTGATGGAGAATTCTTGCTTTCTGTTTCTTTGAACATGATGGATAACAAATCTCTTGATTTAGAACAACGAAGGAGACCATCTTGTGCTTGAAATAAGTCATGGTCCTCAGAATCCTGATAGAACTTTGGGTAGACCTCTTTATGTGATAGTGCTTAGATTTCTGGTTCTGGTGTTCGCTATTAAACAAATATATTCTGTAAACCACTTGAGCAGTACGTCCTCCAAGGGTTCAACTGGTGGCGATGTCAATGGGTCGAGTACCAGTGCTAGATCCCAAGACGGCAATGGTGCCCTCATTGTGGATCTTGACTTAGCACTGGTTCTAAAGAAACTTTCTCCCACTTGTTTCTTTGACAGGAGAATACAGTCATTGTTTTTCCGTGACAGTGCTAAATTGAGCAACGCTGACCGCTCAACCTCCACGCCATAAAATAAAAGACCTGTGAATTGATGCCCATGCGGTTTCCTGTGTGCCACAACAAACGCCATTACTTTGGTAAACCGTTTGTCTTCTGTTCATTGTACCATGACTACCATGAAGGGTAAGGTGGACCAACTGAAAATGTTGTCCTGCTATGCAAAACCTCAGACACTTCTGGTAATTAGTTGTGATGGGAATATAGTTCTATGGTAGTAATGACCATCCTTAGAGATTCCATTTCGAAATGTTGTGTTCTCAACGATATACATTGCCTTTCTCAGTCTCTCATACCTTGTCAGGGTGCTGGATCCACGCAGGCTGGGTATAGATATGCTGATGGAATAATGATGGGCGCTGTTGCAGGGTACATGCAACTACACATGTGGGTTTCTTGACAAGGCTGTTTTATTTTGCCTTGAAAAATATACAGCACACAAAACAAAAATAGCTCTTTTTCAGCAACAAATGAAAATGGCTTTTCCTTCAGCAAACCGAACAAAACAGTTTCTCTTTAGCAGACAGTTTATATATATGCAGCTACCCTTTATCTATGCAGGGGACAGACAGTTCACAGTTTCACTACTTTGCTACTCAGACCTTGTTTTCAGGAATCACTTTAGCAATCTCCTTAGCAGCTTACTCCTCAACAGACCGCTTCCATCTGTCTACAGCTTGGGTTTTAACACACCTTGATTAGGCAGCTGGGATCCAACTAATTGTCCTGAGGTTCCCAGCTGAAGTTAACCTAGTCAGTGCTGCACTGCAGACTAGACATAGGTTTTCCAGGCATATAACTGGTGGCTTTTGTTTACCCTGTCACATTCCTCCCCTGTTAGTGTGTGGCTGGGGCTATGCACGGCTAAAGCCCGACCATCCACCCCTTCTCTAGAAAAGAAGTCAGCATTTGCGTTCTCTTTTCCCGGCCTATGCTGAATCTCATATGAGAAGGGATGGAGGGCCATATACCACCTAGTCAATCTAGCATTGGAATCCTTCATGCTATTTAACCACTTCAGTGGAGCATGATCAGTCACCAAAGTAAAATGTACTCCTGCCAGGTAATGCCTCAAAGCCTCGATTGCCCACTTTACTGCGAGGCACTCTTTCTCAATCACTGAGTAGTTTTTTTTCCCTTGGGAACAATTTCCTACTCAGGAAAAGGATAGGATGTTCAACTCCCTCAAACTGTTGTGACAACACTGCCCCTAGCCCTATCTCTGATGCATCTGTTTGCACTATAAAAGGGCTGTTGAAGTATGGGCTTCTAAGGATGGGACCCTCTGATAGACACCTTTTTATGTCCTCAAAGGCTCTCTGACAATCCCTTGACCACACCACTTGTGTAGGGGCACACTTTTTTGTGAGGTCCGTTAAAGGGGCTGCCACTTCCGAATAGTTGGGGATGAACCGCTGGTAGTACCCTGCTAAACCCAGCAGAGAACGTACCTGCGTTTTTGTTTGGGGGGTCGGAACTTCTTTCAGGGCAGCTACCTTGTCGGCTAGTGGCCTTACTTTTCCACCTCCCACTGCATACCCTAAGTATTTGGTTTCCGCCTTACCCAAGGCACATTTCTTAGGGTTGGCTGTGAGCCCTGCCTCTCTTAGAGATTTGAGGACCGCTTTCAGCCTATTTAGATGGGCCCGCCAGTGTTTACTATAAATGACAATGTCATCTAGGTAGGCTGCGGCATAAGTCCTATGGGGCCTCAGTACCTTATCCATGAGTCTCTGAAATGTGGCTGGGGCTCCATGCAGTCCAAATGGCATTGTCACAAACTGGTATAAACCCATGGGAGTGGCAAAGGCTGTTTTGCATTTGGACTTTTCCTCTAAGGGTATTTGCCAGTATCCTTTTGTCAAGTCCAACGTGGATATATATTCCGCGTTACCAAGGGCGTCAATTAATGCGTCCACCCTTGGCATCGGATATGCGTCAAACTTGGATACCGCATTGACCTTTCGGAGGTCCACACAAAATCTTACCTTCCCATCGGGTTTAGGGACCATAATTAGTGGACTACACCACTCACTGCATGATTCCTCAATCACTCCTAAGTGTAACATCTCTTGTACCTCCTTCTCTACCAGAGCCCTACGACTTTCAGGCAACCTATAAGGACGGGAACGTACTTTTACCCCAGGTGTTGTCTCGATTGCATGGGAAATTAAGTTAGTTTGTCCTGGTAAGTCAGAAAAAACATCCTGGAATTGAGTAATTATTGCTAACAAGTCCCCTTTTTGTTCAGAGGACAACTGTTTACCCATTGGGATTTTATCGTCACTCACGATGTTCTCCCGTGAAGGCTGAGGACCCAAGTCCGTTTCCTCCTCCACCGGGTGGATGAATAGAGACTGCTGCATCTTCCAGGGTTTCAGCAAGTTCACATGGTAAATTTGTTTACCCTTCCTGGACCCTGGTTGAGCGATCTCGTAATCCACATCACCCGTACGGCGGAGTACTTCGAATGGGCCCTGCCATTTGGCCAGGAGTTTACTCTCACAACTGGGTAACAATAACATCACCTGGTCTCCTGGGTGAAAAACTCTCATGCGAGCATTCTGATTGTAATGTCTCTCCTGACTGTCTTGGGCTGATCTAAGATTCTCCCTGGCAAAATGGCCGACCACATCTAGGCGCTTCCTAAGGTCTAGTACATATTGCAGGGTATTCTTAGAAGGGGACTGCTGTTCCTCCCAGGACTCCTTTAGGAGGTCTAGGATACCCCGGGGTTGGCGGCCATAGAGCAATTCAAATGGAGAGAATCCCGTGGAGGCCTGGGGGACTTCCCGCACTGCAAACAGCAGAAAAGGGAGAAGTTCATCCCAGGTGCTCTCTTCTCTGAATTACAAATTTCCTCAGCATCCCTTTAGAGTTCGATTAAATCTTTCCACCAATCCATCAGTCTGTGGATGTGTAACCGTTCCGAACAGACTTGACCTCTAGTAACTATAAGACTCCTGCATCAGTTTTAGCCATGAAATTTGTACCTTGGTCTGTCAACATAACCTGGGGAAGTCCAACCCGTGAGAAATAGTTCCAAAACTTGTTGGCTACTTGCCTTCGCCGTTCTGTTCTCAGGGGAACGCCTCAGGATATCTTGTCGCATAATCACACTTACAAGGATAAACCTGTCCTTTTCGCAGAAGTTTCTAGAGGTCCTACCAAGTCTACCCCAATCCTCTCAAAGGGAACGACACCGAAGTGAGGAACCAAGGGGCTGGTTTTTGTCCCTTTGGACTAGTTAGCTGGCACCCGGCTCCTCGCCGCACATAACTTAGCATATCACTATGCATCCCTGGCCAATAGAATCGGGATGAAATACGTCCAATGTTTTATCTATCCTGCCCAGGGACCACCCCAAGGGACAGTATAGGCTAATTGACACAGATTTAACCAAACGCCTTTGGGAACCCAAAATATCTGTCTGGTGACCTCCCCTGTTTTGTGTCTGCCTTTCACCCTATAATAGAAATTCCTTTGATAGCTCAAAATGGGGGGAACACTATCACCCCCTTTGATCTAAAACCTGTTTCATCAATTTTCACCACCTTGTCATACTGTCTCGCAAGGACTGGTCTTCCCTTTGGCTTCTGGCGAAAGTCGGGAGGTACAGGTCTGGTAATCCCAGGGCCCATACTCCCCTCCCTTTGGCCTCCCCACCAGCCATCACTTGTGACCTCTGACTACTAGAATAGTCACCTTGAGACACCCAAATTTCTGCAACGTCCTGTTTGTCCAAGCGTCTTTGCTTCGATCTTTTGAACCCGGTGTCTACTGGGAAAAAGTCTGCCGATAAGGGGAACAGTTTTGGCCAGGGTCTCCTTAGATCCGCTAGAAGTAGGCTCCTCATGAAAGACTGGGGCCATTAGGTCGAAAAGAAAGGCCATCCCGACCGACACAACGGGGCAGTGAGCTCCAAGCGAGCGACTCCTACTTCGAGGTAAGGCCTCCTGACCTTCTACTGTGCCGGATTTTTGGCCTCGGATAGCGTTTTTACACTGCCGTCTATACATTCTATGCTCCATGGGGAGTCAAAAGAACACACGGTTGGGCTGTCCAGTTCCTGGAGGACCAAGTTTTCCCAGAGCCCGAATCTACAAGGGCCTTGACGTTTTTTTTCCCCCATCAGTGGCTTGAAGTAGCCAGGGCTTGTAATTTTCTCCAGGAAGGCCGAACGGCGGTCCTGCTGAAATGACACACACCATCAGTGGACAGTCCACATCCGGTGGGCCTTGTGTTCTCCCAGGCAGACATGGAGAGGGTTCCCTCGCAGGAGGGGCTGTGTATAGCGCTCCACTGGACCGGTTACTGGAGAACCAGGCATCTGGTGGGTCCTGTGGGCGACGTCCTCGGAAGTTCCCTCATTTTGCGACGAGCCCGACATCCGGAAGGAGATGAGGTCTCTGTGGGACCAGCATTTGGACTCCGTCCTTGCTGGGAACGACTGCTCCTTCCGTTGGACTGGGGCGGTTCCGTGACGGGCCGTAGGTTCCCCATTGATCTGACTCCCTCTTTTGGGCGTCCGCAAGTGCGGTGGAGTCGGGTCCAGACACTCGCCGCTGCTCAGCCCCAAGGAAGTTCTCGACCAACGGTACCCGCCAAAGCTAGGGTTTCAGCAGCGTGGCGTTTTAACCCAGGGACGATGTGTGAATGGTATTTTTGTAGAATTGTTCAAAACCACCTGCTCAAGAAATTGCAATCCTTAGTGCACTCCTCGGGTTTTATCCAGCGCGTTACCAATCAATAATCGCGAGCGAGGACCGGGGTCTCATCTTTAGCGGTTACTTCATGTTCCGGAACTGCTGCGGTTAGTCTCTGGGGTCAGACCTAAGCGATCCAGTATGGCGGCTTTTACTTGTCGGTAGTCCTTGCCTGTCATGTGGGAGGCCCTGATATGAGGCCTGGGCTTCTCGTATGAGGAGTGGGCCAAAGCAGTTCCCAGCGATCTGCAGCCCAGCCCTGCAGCTTCGCGACTCTTTCCAAATGTTAGTAAAAAAGCCTCTGGATCCTATTCGGAGCCATTTTCCTCAGGAGTATATCGGGGGTCTGCTGGCCAGTTCTGCACTGGCAGACCCTTGGAATGGTCAGCAGCTTGGCAATCCGCTCATCCTGTGCTGTCTGTAGTCTTCATCTTCTCCGCTTGCGGCCGGGCCTGCTCGCACAGAAAACGCTTTCACATTCTTCCATTCTGTGTGTGTGTTGGCCGTTTAACTGCAGGAGCCTTTTGAAAAAAATCAAATCTGCACTTTTGACAACCATATGTTGCAGGGTACATGCAACTACACCGTGGGTTTTCTTGACAAGGCTGTTTTTATTTGCCTTGAAAAATATACAGCACACAAAACAAAAAAGCTCTTTTTCAGCAAGACAAACGAAAATGGCTTTCCTTCAGCAAACCGAACAACCAGTTCTCTTTAGCGAGACAGTTTATATATATGCAGCTACCCTTTTTCTATGCAGGGGACAGAAGTTCACAGTTTCACTACTTTGCTACTCAACCTGTTTTTAGAATCCCTTTAGCAGCGTACTCCTCACTCAACAACAGCTCATCTGTCTACACCGGTGGTTTTAACACACCTTGATTAGGCAGCTAGATCCCACTAATTGTCCTGAGGTTCCCAGCTGAAGTTAACCTAGTAGTGCTGCACTGCAGTACTAGACATAGGTTTTCCAGGCATATACTGGTGACTGTGTTATTTACCCTGTCCAGGCGCCTGAACTTTGATAGTATAAACAGAAGCTTCTGTATTAAAGCTTTGATTCAACACCACCCGCTCTTCACATTTACTGATATATTTATGGCGTTGTACTATTTGCCCTTCCATGGGTACCCCTGCCCTCCCGCCCCTCCCTCCCCCTGCCCTCTCCCCCTCCCTCTCCCCCCTCCTCTCCCCCCCCTCTCCCCCTCCCCCTCCCTCTCCCCCCCCTCCCCTTTTTCCCCCTCCCCCTCCCCTCTGCCCCCTGCCCCTCCGCCCTCCCCCTCCACCCCTTCCTCCCCCCTGTCCCTCTCCCCTCTCCCCTGCCCCCTCCCGACCTACTCTCCCTCTCCCCCCCCTCTCCCCTCCCCCCTCATCTGGCTTGAGTTGCGGTAAGGCGGTTCCGGTTCGGGAGAGGGTCGGGCGGTGACGGAGTATTTTGCAGGCGTGTGGGAGTCGATAAAAACGAGGATATGCTCCCCCATTGAAGAGAGTCTTGACAGCGTCGTAAAATCTGAATGTTGGATATTCCCCCATCCCTCTCCTCTCACCCCCTCTCGCCCTCTCCCAATTCTGCCGCCCTCCCTCTCCCTCTCCCCCTCCCCATTACGCATTTACTACCCGGGCAACGCCGGGTATATCAGCTAGTATTCTATATTAATAATAAGTTATGTATAATGGCGCCAATGTGAAACAATGTGATTTATGCTTTTAAATTGCCCCAGTCTTTTGCAAGCCGATATAAGAATCTTAAATAATTGTTATTTGTCAAAGCACCGCCCTTGCCCCTTAAAAGTTAATGGTCAGCTAATGGCTATGATATATAAGGCAGGATCTGCTGCATATATGCCGCAACTGCTGAGGAAGCCTTCTGGCGAAACGCATTGGGTTTGTGAAGGAAGTGATGTACTGGAAGTGAAAGTATCCGCCAACCGGAAGTGACATCGGGCGCTCGGGGTTGAGTTGACCGCAAATTGGCCATGAAAGTGTGGCGAATTTGAGTTTGCCAGCTCCCACAGTAAAATAAACTTTGTTCTGATGGCGTGTGCTGGTTTCCGCTTTCTGAATGAGTCAATGAAGTGAACCAGCAGCAGGTGATATAGTGCTGAGGTGAGGGAAGCAGCAGCAGGTGATATAGTGCTGAGGTCAGGGAAGCAGCAGCAGGTGATATAGTGCTGAGGTGAGGGAAGCAGCAGCAGCAGCAGGTGATATAGTGCTGAGGTGAGGGAAGCAGCAGCAGCAGCAGGTGATAGTGCTGAGATGAGGGAAGCAGCCTATTTTGATCTGGTTTAATACTGATTGGCCGGCGAAGCAGTTAAACAGCAATTCTACTTGTTGCCAAGTAGAACAATGAAAAACCAGTCAAACAAATATATAAGGGAACCAACAAGTGCACTGTTAAAAATGCACTTAAAAAAGAAGGGTTAACTCAGAAGACCCCATGATGGGGGATACCGAGCAGAGCACCCCGCCTAACGCCCACTGGGAGGTAAACTCCGAAACCGTCCCAGCGGACTCGGCGTACGTGAACTCTGCCCGAATACGGGAGTGCACCAGCGCCCGGAACACTGCCACGATGTTCGTTGGGACCCTCCCCTCCAAACACTGCTTCCTGGTCTTGTAAATGGCTACCTTAGCCACTGCCAGGAGCAGGTTGACTAGGAGATCCCTAGGCTTATTGTCTCGGGACACTGGGCACCCAAAAATAAAATGATGAGGGGAAAAACCCAGCCAGAACTGCAGAAGAAGGCTCCTCAAGGTGGATAAGAGGGGCTGCAGTCTGGCGCAGCTAAGATAAATGTGGAATACGGACTCCCGCTCGCCACAGAAGGGACAGGCGGCGGGGGAGTCCGTGAAGTGTGCCAAATACTCTCCTGTGCTCAGTGCACCGTGGAGGACCCTCCAACTCAAATCCCCGGCGGGACGGGGAACCAAAGCTGAATAGAGCTCTCTCCACCGGGGTCTCTCGTCCTCGTTCCCAAAAAATACCCGCCTCCAGATGGTATCTGGGCGGGTGACAAGGGCGAGGTAGTGCACTATATGGAGCACCAGAGAATACAGGACTTTCCTCGGCATGCCGCGAAAACATGCCGGGGACATATCCCCCAACCTGCTGAGGTTTGGGGAGATAGGAACTATCTATCTATCTATCTATCTATCTATCTATCTATCTATCTATCTAAGGACTGAACATATAGTTTGTTGTTTGGTTGGAGCAACAATAATTTTGAGAAATGCAACAAATTCTGTTGTATGATGTTATACTTTGTTTTTCTCTTACATCACCATTGTATTTTCATCATTCCCATTGGTGCTAGCGCCTTTCCATTTAAAATCGGTTTAAACAGACTATAACCTGACAAATAATAGTCACGACGGGCAAGATCTGAGGAATGAGCGAGGCACGGTACAAAATACAGAAAGGAAACAGACAGCCTTAAAACATCAGATAATTCAGTGTGTACAAGATATCCCATCCATGCTCTAGGTCTCCCCAGCACAGGGGTAACAGCACAGGGGTAACATCAGTGTTTCTTACTTCATTACTCTCTCATGTAGAAGTCTGAGCCTCTCTAGAAGTTGATCTGTTCTCCTCCTGCTCCATCACAAACAGAAACTAACCTCTACACCATACATTTAAAACCAATGTGTCCGGTTTGACTGTGACCTGAGGATGGGATCATGTAGAATCATCATATCACTGCGTACGGTACAGGGGATCACATGAGGGATTTGCCTCCAGTCTATTATACCAGCTCCCCTCCCCTAAGCAAGCCTCTGACTCAGCTTCAGAACGCAGGGCATGTTAGAGAGTAAGGAGCCTGAGTGCCAAGTGCTGCTTCAGATACTCTGCACCTTGTGATATGGAGAGTTTAATTAGGAGATGTTACACAAAGCGCACATTGTATTGGGACTAATGAGGTTCTGTGTGTCCCTCTTGTTAGAGCCAAAAACCTACACCAGGATGGAGACGACATTAACTCCTTTAAGGAGGGTTATTATGTCTCAAGTCTGACGCAGCCACAGGCAGCGTTTGTCCTTGCCGACGCACCGACCACATGGTGTCCTGCGTTCTCACTCATTGTAGGGAAGAAATTATAGGGTCGGAGGTCCCCTTAGAAACACTAAATCCTGAAAATAGTAGAGTCCATATATCTGAACAGACAAACCCTCCAACATTTTCGCACCTAACCATAGGTACCACTCTAGTTCCCCTACTCGTGCTGGATGGAGACACTTCCAAGCAACCCCTATGAAAGTCTCCCAACCTATGTAGTTTCCCACACACAATGTTCTGTTTAATATGTACAGCTGGGGACCCAAAATCCTGCAGTGTACCTGATAAATGGGCACAGTTGGATTGTACCATCACACTCACCCCCAGGTTTTCAGATGTTTAAAAACTACCTGAAAACTCACCTTTTCAAGGAAGCCTACTTGTCATACCTCGAACATCCAACTTCCCTCCCCCTCTAACCCCACTGGGACCAGCTGTGTGGCTGGACCAATCTCCACCCTATGTAACATCCTCACGCCCAAAACCTTAATGGCTTCAGCTATCAGACTGGGCCATATTCTAACCTGAGCCACACCTTATCCTACAAAATAATAACTTTACAACAATAATAATAATAATTGTATGAACGCACGTTCTCATTCCCTTGATGTGCAGCACATTTTTTTGCTTTCAATACCCCGTGAGATATGAATCAAGCGGAGCATATTGTTCCTTCCCGACAGAGCAACAATTGTTTGTGTATTTGCTCCCTTTGTATGACGCTTGTTATCTGCGCTTCCCTGGTGCGGCAGGTTACCGCCACCTCAGATCTACGGTATAAAAATGCTCCATTAGGCCAGGTCCCCGCTGGCTACTGCAGCGCCCGCTGTGGCAGACGCTGCAGGGACAAGAGCCGACCCCACAATGGGACCGGGCCGCTGCGAGGGGGGGCCGTCGCGCCGACAGAAACTACTGCTCTCAAGAAAATTGAGAGCAGGAGTCGTGACGGGCGCTAGGCCATGCCCCCGGCGGTTCAGCCAATGAGAGCGAACCTGCCGGGTGACGTCACGGCTGCTCCCCAGTCACGCCCCCCTCTGTCTTTCTCCCTGCAGCTCTCTGCAGACTGGGGGACTCGGCTGCACGCGCCGCCTGCCTCGCAGGCGCGCGTGCAGCGCAGGCACTGGGGCCGCAGCCTTATATTGATACACAAATCTCTATATACACCAATTAAGTAGCAAGCGCCGTGTTAGGCCTTGAGTATACCAAGTGCTGCAAGGCGGCAGCGCTATTCTGTGATGTCACACAGCACTGCCGCCGAGCAGCATCGTGATTATACCGGAGTGCAGAGGAGGCTTGGAGGTGTGGCCATGAGCGGTTCGCCCTCATTGGCTGAAGCGCTCACGTGACACGGCCGTCGCAAAAAAAAAAAATTCTCAATCTCTTCCCCAGCCGTCCGCTTTCCAGTACGGCGCTCCGCACCGTCGCTTGCGGTATCAGACGTTTGATTGGATCTAAGGTAATTGTTTTGGCGCCGCTACACGCGTTTTTGGGTCTCATCACGGCCTTGTATGTATGTCTTTATTTGTATAGCGCCATTAATGTACATAGGGCTTCACAGCAGTAACTAGTTACAGTCATATAAATAATAAATGATATAAATAACACAAAGGGAAGAAGTGCTTCAGACATAAAAATTAACATTTAGGAAAAGGAGTCCCTGCTCCGAAGAGCTTACACTCTAATTGGTTACGCCTTAGTCCAGTTGCGGTATTATCTAATGCTGAAATACTGTACTTAATATATACCAAGCAACTCCCCCCCCCTCACCAAATAACCAACAGCCAGTGGAGATCTGCCACAGATATAGGATCTGCTAACCGTCTACACACCATGTGCACCCCGGAAGCATGTGCTAGCTAGTGCCTGTGAAGTCAGTGACACACCCCCCTCCCAGACCCTGCCCTCACTACCCATTTACAGTCACGTGACTCATCTAGCAAGTCACTCTGGCCTGACCAATCGCGGGGGGGAACCAAGGATACATAGGATAAAGGGTGTCATGGACAGAAGACATTTCTCTTATCCCCCCTTCCCTCCCTTGGATCTTTCCTCATCCAGCGGGTAACAGTAGCAGCTATTTGACAGCCTCCCGCCTTCTCCCCACCTCCCAGCACACTTAGTTTCTCCCTCCTGCCTTGTGTTTACACTTTACGGACCGTACCACTCTGTCAGCTTCAGAGAGGGGCGGAGGGGGTACAGATCCGGTTATACCGGCTCACCCTCTCGGTGCCACCCCCCGGTGCTACTACATTACTCGTGTTTACTGCAGCAGTGGTGGCTTTGCTGCCCTCCTTCTGCTCCTTTCACCCCCCTCTGCCGACCCCCTGTAGAGAGTTACCGTCCAGCTCCCCCCCGCTCACATGGTCCAGCCCATGCCTATGCCATTGGCTGCTCCGGCGCGCGCCTCTCCAGTGTATGAGGAGCCGGCGGGGCGCGCGGTTCACCACAGTTGGGAGGAGGACATGCAGCCCCAGCCCCGCAGCCTCTCACAGCATTCCCGCCTGGAAGCGGAGGAACGGGGGATGAGGGCGGCGGGCCTGCCCGACCGACAACAACAACAACCATGGAGACGGCTCCGCCCTGCCCGTCGCTGCTAATAAACCGGCGCATACTCCGAGCCCGCCGCGCCGTCAACGGCACCGGCCGGGCCAGGGCCTCGGAGGAAGAGGAGGAGAAGAAGGCCTGCCCGGTTGTGCGAGGGGTCAGGCGCAGCGCAGGCCCAGCCCGCCCCAGGCGGAGGCCAGGCCGCAGCGCAGGCTCAGCCCGCCCACCCCGTTACAGCCTGCTGTCGGAGATCGGGCGCGGGAGTTACGGGGTGGTGTACGAGGCGCTGGCCCGGAAGAGCGGCTGCCGGGTGGCGGTGAAGAAGATCCGTTGCGACGCGCCGGAGAACGTGGAGCTGGCGCTGTGCGAGTTCTGGGCCCTGGCCAGCCTGCGGCGCCGGCACCCCAACATCGTGCGCTTCGAGGAGTGCGTGCTGCAGCGCAACGGCCTGGCGCAGAGGATGAGCCACGGCAACAAGAGCTCGCAGCTCTACCTGCGGCTGGTGGAGACCTCGCTCAAAGGTGCCGGAGGGGGTGGGAGGCCGGGGAGGGGGGAAGGCCGGGGGTTGAGACCTGAAGACAGGCCTGTGAGTGAGGCTGGGGATAAGGCCTGGTGTGTACGTGAGTCCGAGGATGAGACTTGTAGACAGGCCTCTGGGTGAGGCCTGGTGTGTGTATGTGAGCCTGGGGTTAAGGCCTGCAGGCAGCCGTGTGTGTACACGGGGCCTGGTGTGTGTGTGTGTGTGTGTGTGTGTACATGAGCCTGGGGATAAGGCCTGGAGACAGCCTTGTGTGTGTGTGTACGTGAGGCTGGTGTGTGTGTGTGTGTGCACACGAGCCTGTGGATAAGGCCTGGAGACAGCCTTGTGTGTGTGTGTACGTGAGGCTGGTGATGAGGCCTGGCCCGTGTGTGAGCCTGGTGTTTATACGTGAGGCTGGGGATGAGGCCTAAAGACAGGCCTCTCTGTGTGAGCCATGTGTACGTGAGTCCTGGAGGCAGCCTGGTGTGTGTACATGAGGCCTAAAGACAGGCCTCTGAGCTTGGTGTGTGAGAGGCCTAGAGACAGTCCTCTGAGCCTGGTGTGTGTAAGTGAGGCCGGGGATGAAACCTAAAGACCAGCCTCTGTGTTATCCTGTTTATGTAAGGGAGGCCGGGGATGAGGCCTAGAGACAGCCCTCTGCGAAACCGAGATTTGGGCCTGCAATTCTGTTGACTAACTAATATAGTCCGAGGACTGGGCCTGGTGCTCTTTACAGGGGCCTTTTATACTCCTGGGGGCTAAGGCCTGGGATCCCGTGTATATATTATATTTGTATACATACACACACAAGGGGGGCTTGGTTCCCTCACTCTGTGGTTTGTCTTGGAGTCCTCCTGTGTGTGTAACTCCAGGCCGAGACTCGGGTCTTCTCATGCTGCCAGACAGGCCTCAAAGGGGGAGCAGGTTGGGTCTTGAGCGGCAGGCCCTGCGGGATCAGACATCTTCCGTAACCATTTCCGAGCCAGGTCTCGGTCCTTTGTGTGTTCCGGGTGTAGGGAGGGAGCTGAGCTCACACCCATGTATTGGGGGACCCCTAGCCGCCGAGCACTGGCCCTGACAGTGAGAAAATGTATAGGAGAATAGCATAGACACCTTTGTGTCCTAGTAGACATCAGCTCTGTGTATTTACTCCTAACAGCCAGGCTGGGAGGTGACTGCTGAGACAATTACATTACATTGGGGTAACCCGTTTGAGGGTTTCCAAACTAGTGATGCTTCAAGACTACAATGGTATCAAACTCGAGACTTGCAGGGTCCCATAATCCTACAGGAAAAGCGGTTATTAGAATGAAAATATGTAAATGGCAATTTGAAGGCTTCTGTGACCCAAATATGAAAAATATACTCGGGTGGTAGACTGGTCCTGTATCACGATTCATATGGCTTGGATCTGCCTGTGTCCCCATGAGTTGTAGGGCCACAGTCAGGCTGGCGCTTGAGGGGACACGGGTAGGGTATTGTCTGCTTTCTGCAGTTAGAGCAGCGCAAGGTATGAATGGTTCAGACTGCACAAAGAGCGCTTTATTTTCCCACAATCCCTGGGCGTGCAAGGTGTCTGACCTGTACAAGTAGGTTATTGACCTCTGCTATGCACATGCAGCATGTGGATAGAGAGGTCGTAGACACTGCTCGGATTGAGGTTCCTGACAAGATAATCCTCTGCAATCCGTTCTGATCTCTGACCCTGGCAGGTGACGCACAGCTGCAATTTGCTTGTCATGTGGAGGGGGAGGGAGATGTGCTGTTCAGTCTAGAGCCTGTAACAGGTTCAGGGTAATGCCACCTTAAGCCTCACCCTCACTTTGCTGTGACCTCCAGATTCTGCATGTAAATATCCATATTGTCACTGAGCTTGTGTGATAAGCAACCACGGGGGACAAAGGCAGGTGACAGATGTAAGAACATAAGGTATAAACGCCATATCTCACCTGCTGACTCCATAGCATGTCTTAAGAGTCCTTGACAATTGCCCTGTTTAAATGAGTTGAGTTTTGTAATTTCAGTGTGCTTGTGTCTTTACTAAAATCTGCAGCCTTATATTATAATTGCCCTCTGTGTGGCTTTGGCACTGGTGAGGTAGGATTCCCCAGGGTACAGTTAGGAAGGGCCTCTGGTAGTTAGTAATGTTTATCTGTGATACAAGCAGCCATTACAGAATTGGGTCCCCCGCTTCCCATCTGGTGGGACTGGCAGCAGGAGTTGTGGCAAGGTTTGTTTTCGGCACTGACTCGTGTGTATCCTTGATTTCAGCTATGGGTTCTCCCAGTGGTGTAAAAATTCAGCATTTTGAGAGTAATCAATTTTCTCTGGGAAACAGCAGTAAATGTCAGGTTTCCTGCCCGTAGAAAGGTAGACAATGAGTATGGCAAATCAGAACTCGTGCTGTCCAACGCGAACATCACAGATTATAGCTAATTATACGCAAGATTGAACAGTGGGAGCGCATAGTGTTTAGTGTATTTGCCTCTTCCACCTCATTTCCAGACACTGCCTATCTGCGTAAATGTCCACATTAGTGCACATTAGATTGGCAGTTGGCTTGAGTAGGGCGTTGTGCCTATGATCTGTGCAGATACTCATCCATGTGAATGAGCAGCCCTGTTTTCTAATTATCTCCATCTTGCTGACGCTGTCATTTCCTTGCAGGTGAGCGTATCTTGGGGTACTCAGAGGAAGCCTGTTACCTGTGGTTCGTCATGGAGTTCTGCGAGGGCGGGGACCTCAACCAATACGTCCTAACCCGACGACCGGACCCGGCCACGAACAAGAGCTTCATGCTTCAGCTGACCAGCGCCATCGCCTTCCTGCACAAGAACCAGATTGTACACCGCGACCTGAAACCCGACAACATCTTGATCACCGAGCGCTCTGGCCTCCCTGTGCTCAAAGTGGCGGACTTTGGCCTCAGCAAGGTGTGCGCCGGCCTGGCCCCCCGCGGGAAGGAGAGCAGCACGGGGGACGGAAACGAGAACAGAACTGTGAACGTCAACAAGTTTTGGTTGTCGTCAGCCTGCGGCTCGGACTTCTACATGGCCCCAGAGGTGTGGGAGGGACACTACACGGCCAAAGCAGACATCTTCGCCCTGGGCATCATCATCTGGGCCATGATTGAACGTATCACCTTCGTGGACGCGGAGACCAAGAAGGAGCTTTTGGGGACCTACATAAAGCAGGGCAGTGAGATTGTGCCTGTGGGGGAGGCGCTGCTAGAGAACCCAAAGATGGTGCTGCACATCCCACAGAAACGCAGGACTTCCATGTCCGAGGGCATCCGGCGGCTCCTGAAGGACATGCTGGCTGCTAACCCGCAAGATCGGCCTGACGCTTTCGAGCTGGAGACGCGAATGGACCAGGTCACCTGTGCTGCTTGAGCCTGGGAGGCGCTGCCAGCTGCTGTTTGCAAATGGGTGAGTGTATGGATCGGCCTGAGTGGTGTCTGAAGCCCTCCCAGCTTCAGGCCACATTCCTTGTATGTGTTCGAACTCTCATCTGGAGCATGAGTTACCAGGATTAAATGACCAGCATTTGTAATGGGGAGAAATAGGTTTTGATCTAAGCAGGCGTTAGGAGGTAAATGCCTTATTAAACCTAAGAAATATGGGAAATGGTTAAACAGTGGGTCAGGCCCATAAGTTGGACAAATAAGTTGTGCTTCATTGAACACATAATAGCACGTTCTTGTATAGCGCTGCTAGTTGTACGCTGCGCTTTACAGAGACATTTTGCAGGCACCGGTCCCTGCCCCGTGGAGCTTACCATCTGTTTTTGGTGCCTGAGGCACAGGGAGATAAAGTGACTTGCCCAAGGTCACAAGGAGCCGACACCGGGAATTGAACCAGGCTCCCCTGCTCCAAACTCTGTGCCAGTCAATGTCTTAGTTGGTGTTTTTAGGACAGTTCCCATGACGGGTGGGAAGAGTTTGCCGTATGGGCCGGGATCAAATACTTGTGAATGGGGCCGGGGAGACCTATTAGTGGGATTTTACCAACGGGACAACACGGAGTATAGTGTCGTCTCCTCTCTGGCATCTCATTCAACGTGGTTTGGCTACTAACAAAATGGCATTGGGGGCTTAGTGCAGGCCGCAGGGTATGGGGAGGGGCGGCCTCTGTTTTCCAGCTCTTGCTTTCTCATCTGTGACCATTCATGCTTTGCTAATGCTCCGCTGATGGCTTATATAACTCGCCCGTTCCCCCGGAGGGATGTGGGGTGGATATATGCTGGGTATGAACGTGAGCGGCCCTAATACCTCACAGCTGCTTCCTGACAAAACTGCCATCCCTACACATTCTTCCACATGCTCCCCCTCCCGCCCCGCCTGTGCCCTAAATCCTCACGTGTTGGTGCCAGTCTGTCTGTGTGCTACTCTGCCCCCTCCACATGCGCATCTGCCAGTGCAGAAATGGGTCATCCAGTCATTAGGGCATTGTGAGTGTTAAACCCTTCTGTCGCAGGAAAGTCGGGGGGGCGGGGGGGGAGAATTTGTGAGGTTCTCGGCTCCCCATGTTCTCCTGTCATAATATTTTCGTTTCTGAGTCTCGGTGCTTTGACTGGTGAGCTGCAGATCTGAGCGTTTCTATTGGGTTCAACGCTTTTAGAATCTGTTGCCATTCGTAGTACTTGTGGTGTTTCCGTACCCTTCTGCCTTGGGCGGCATCCAGTACAAACCTCACGTGTAACGTTTTGTGTTCACTTTCACCTGTATGTGTGGGGTTATCTTTGCGGGAGCTTCGTACAGAAGGGTCCGCTCTGAACTCCAGATCAGTCGTGGCCAACTCCGCTTCTCAAGCGGCCACCAACAGGTCAGGTTTTCCGGATATCCCTGCGTCCGCAGTCAATGACTGAGGCACCTGTCCTGAAGCAGGGTTATTCTGAAAACCTGACCTGTTGGAGTACTGGAGTTCGCCACCCCTGCTACAGAGAATTCTGCGCATGTAGTTGCACATACCTTGATGACAGGTGTATAAAGCCCACTCCAAAATGGTGACATTTGGAAGGTTACCTGGCGGGGTGTTGGTTAAAGGTAATGTTAAGCTGTAGTGAGTATTTAGGTGACTGCTATTCACAGTAAATAATTATTTCATATAGTGCTTTTCTCCCATTGGGGACTCCCAAGCTCGTCACAATTACAGCGCGCAGTACACTTTCCCTGCCCTTTAGAGCTTAGAGTCTGTTTTTGGCACCGGGAGACTTGCCAAAGGTCACAAGGAGCTGACCCCGGGATTTGAACCAGGCTCCCATGCTTCACACTCTGTGTTATCAGCCAGTGTCTTTACTCACTGAGCCGCTCCTTCAGCCCTGATTTCAAACCGAAGCAGCATGTGGGACATGGAGCGTCTGACCCATGAGATGCCTGCAGGGACATGTGCCATTTCCGCCCCTGATCAGACTTCTCAGATGTCTGCTGGATGACCTGCTGTTTGGCTGGGATTGGCTGCCTTGTGGTGTTGCTGTTTGAGGTCCTGCACTCTCTCCCTCCTCACTGAGCCTCACTTCCAGTATGGAGAATAGAGTTGGTTCTGATATATCCCCCCACCCTCACACACTCGCCGTGCTGCATCTTTTCCACACGGTTGTCTGCCTGGCACATTTCCACCCACCGACCCTGGGAACAGTCTCTGCCTTGGGCCTGTCACATGGACCTGCGGGGGCTGGTACGTGTCAGAGCGGATATTGTTCACAGATCCGCTGTCCTGGAACAGCCGCTCTGCACCTGCAGACCAGCCTTGTGCTGCCTGACTTGTTCCACGTGGACTCTGCCACGTTTACATTTAGCCTTTGGATCATTATAAAACCACTTCACCCCCCTTCTGCCACTGACCTGATTGTAGTGAGGGGGATAAACCCCTCTGCACTGGAATCATCTCTGGGCTCCATAACGTTAGTGTGCTAGGTGACCCCCACGGCACAGGGAATGGGATCATAGAACGTATATGTACTGCATCTTGGTGTATATAGCGCCATTAATGTACTTAGCGCTGCACAGCAGTAACGCACATGACATACTCGACAAACACAATGGGAAGAAGCACTTCAGACATAAGTGACATTTAGGAACGTGAGTCCCTGCCCCGAAGAGCTTACAATCTAAACGTAGCACTTTGCAGAGATAATCTAGAACATTGAAGGTTATTACAGATAGCTAGGAGTCCCTGCCCCGAAGAGCTTACAATCTAAGTGAGATCGAGACCCGCACATGTCTCCAGATGTTCAGACACTGGATATTGTGTCAGAGGTTAAACAAGACGATAAATAATTTGTTCCCCAGTTTTAAGAGCAAATTGTGTGTGTCCGCCCTCTTCACACTGACTCTTTCTTTAAAATCTCTTGTACCCTCAGGTTTAAGACGTGACGAGCCACCGTACTCGGCATAGGAGTTGTGGACACTACTACACCACCCCCACCACCGGGCCTCTGATCCGCGGAGAGCTTTGCGGGGGCCGCTGTGCATGGAAGGCGCCATCGGTCTCGTGAGCGAAGCAGTCTTGTCTACAAATACATGTTGTGTGGTACTGCGAGGGGTCGTTCCCTGATTCCCGCTACCAGTAACAGCTGTTTCTGCAGGTTGCACCTGTGTACCCGGGACATGACGCCCTCATCCCCTGTCTGCCCCAGCCTGCAATGTGTTGAGGGTCTGTGCTGTGTGAGTGGCTGGGCATAGAACTAGCACTTTCTCCTAATAGTCTAGAGTTGGGGTGGCCAACTCCGGTCCTCAAGGGCCACCAACAGGTAAGGTTTTCCAGGATAATCCGCTGCTGAGCCACCTGTTCTGAGCAGGGAATATCCTTAAAACCTGACCTGTTGGTGGCCCTTGAGGACCGGAGTTGGCCGCCCTAGTGGCGAGTGCAGGAATTGATGACACTTTCTGTGCCAGGTGATGCTGCAATAATGAACCCTGACTGGTTTAACCCCTCCGCTGCCAGAGGGGCTGGCAATTCATTGCTCTGCACCCCAGCAACGAAGGTATTGAGGTAGACGCCTCCCGAGCTGGCATTGCTAGGGTTCCTGTTAGTCTGAGGAAGGCAGTAGGGGTCTGTGCAATCTTTTGATCTGCCATGGGGTGAGTGGTTGCAGCCTCTCACTCTGGGGAAGCTGTGTCCTGTGCCCTCTTAAATCATCCAGTACCTGAACCCCCTTATCCTCTCACCAGCACAGTGCCTGCCCTGCCACCATATGAATCCTGAGGCTGTGTCCCTTTAATGTGGGGGGGTCCTACAGAGATGCGTTCACTGTGTCCCTCACGGCACTACTCAAACTCGTGTGCCCTAAACTCTTCCAATCTCAGGAATTTCTGGCCCCGAACGTAAAGTTAAAACACCCCCTCTGCTGCAGAGCCTCACTATGAAGGGGTTTGGGAGGGGGGGGGGGGCTCACGTGGGCTGTTTGTCATTAACACCCAACCCCACTTCCCTTGATGTGCCTAATCACCACGCTCCCCTAGCTGCACCATTCTCCTGACTTCCTATGCACACAGTGGGGTGGGGAAAAAATGTTGCTTTGGTTTCTGTTTTTAAAGCATCCACCTAAGTGCCTATATGGGGGGTAGAGGTTTTACTATGTGTATCCTATACGCTGCTCGTCACTGCACTGCAGGGGTGACGCTGGTGACTATTATTGGGGGGGGGGGGGGGGGGTCACTCTGGATCTTGAGCGAGGGCTTAGAGGTGAGCGGGTGGGTGCTCCCAGGGTGCTTGCACTATCTTAGAGCTAAATCCTTTCCTGGGTTTAACACTTTTTGTGCCTTATTTAATCACTTGCTCCTAACACTCGGTAACAAAGCAAACCCGCTGCCTGCCAAACTGTCTGCTTGTGCTCTTCCCTTCCCATTCTCTCACACACCTGAAGAAGGCTCCTTGCTGCACAAGGATGGCTAACCCCTTCACTGCCTGAGCGCCACGCTCATGTGTAACCTGTTCAGTCACGGCCTAGCCGCTACGATGCAGGCAGCTCAAATTTGGATTGGCACTTAACTAGCCTGAGAAGCAGGGCTGTGCTCGGCCCCTGCGGTCTACGTCTACCGGCCCCTGCGGTCTACGTCTACCGGCCCCGCTGTGTCCATTTACACCAGAGCAGGGGTGGCCAACTCCCGTTCTCAGGAGCTGCCAACATGCCAGGCTTTTAGCATAGGTGGCTCAGTGGCTGAGCCACCTGTGCTGAAGCAGGGGTATCTTGAAAGCCTGACCTGTTGGTGGCCCTTGAGGCCTGGAGTTGGCCACACCTGGTCTACAGTTCTGCAAGGGGCAGTGAAGCCTGAGGATGGGCAGAGGCTGGGTGTCCCCTACTCGTTTAGGTGTCAATGAGTAGTGAGCAGGTGCAGGGGTACATTCCTATTCTATAGAGGGGGGCGGGGGGATGTTACAGGCTGGTTCCTCACTGCACCATCAGATCTTCCAACAGATTGAGAATTCTGTATTTTACTTGCCTTGCTCCTGGGATTTATAAGAATGGGGTCCGACCCAGGCTGCCCTGCTGCCCCCCTCTATCCTCACCCCGACCTCCGCTTCAGTTCCCAGCTTTCTTTTCTAAAGAGGATAAAGCTGTGTTTTTTTTTTATGCAATAATCTGCAGTAACGAGAGGTGGGGGGAGTGTCACGTTTAACTCCTACAGGGCTGAAGATGCTTACAGCCCGTTATAGAGACGTGTGTTGCTCACCCCTCCCAGCACTAAGGAGGTTAACCCCTTCGCTGCCAAAGACCTGCAACACTCTGCCTGGCGTATTGTTTTGCATGTTATGTGACTTTGCAATGTGTTGCAGGCCCCTCTGGCAGCTTTGGGGTTAGAAGCCGACTCGTGATATTGAGACACTCAGCTTATCGGTCACTACCCAAGACTGGGTCTTGTTTGCACGTGGACACACGGACAGGGCCTTGGTACCAGGCCATACAACGCCTTTGCGCCCTGGTCTGAGTGGGGGTCCTGCACCCCTTGGTCCTGCCTAGTGGGTTTGGTTACAGCTTCCCCCAGGTCTAACTCGGTGTTTGGTGCCCAGAGAAAGTGTCACTCATCTCTGCACTACTACTTTCCTGAGGGTAGCGAGGGTCGCCTCTCCTCGCAGCCATACCGGGCCGGGCTTTTGGATAGATGAGCAGGCACCTTATTCCAGGAGTGACCAACTCCAGTCCTCATGGGCCACCAACAGGTCAGGTTTTCAGGATATCCCTGCTTCAGCACAGGTGGCTCAATCAGTGACTCAAAGACTGCCACCTGTGCTGACGCAGGGACATCCTGAACACCTGACCTGTTGGTGGCCCTTGAGGACTGGTGTTGGCCGCCCCTGCCTTATTCACACTGGTCTGTGGATTGCAGGTGCAATATCCCAAAAGCTTGGTCAGCGCAGGTGCGGTGCAGTCACTCTGGCCACGAATAACACTTTCAAACCTTTGAAAGCAGGTTAACCCATGTCTTGCTGAAGCCCTACAATGCAAGGGCACCTTTGTATCCTCTCCAACAGGCGTTGGTTCAACCATGCGCCCTCTCCCGCTCTGTTACTTCCCGCACTGTTTCAGGTGGCATAAAATTCCCCGTTGCTGCTGTTTTGTTCTCTGGCTGTAATGTACATTAACCCTTTGCACATAAACTGCCACCTCATCTCTCCCCTCCCCCCCTGACCCGCTACAATGAGCGTCTCCCCACCACCCCCTAGACCCGCTACAATGCGCGTCTCCCCCACAGAGCATCGCGGAGAGACCCCGGGACTCCTCGTCCGTCTTCCTGCATTTCCTTGTTTTGCACATATGCTGGTGACAGGACCTTTCGTGTGAACAACTTTATAGAGATGTGTTTTTTATTATTACTTGGTTATCGGAGTTTACTTTGAGTCGATGTATTTATGTTTTTATGGACACTGTGTAACTCTCCCAGATGTGTGAATGGCAGGCGCAATGTACATGACATTTTTTTTTTTCTTTTGTGAATAATAAATGGATAAAACGAGCGCTGGCGACTCTTTTTACTCCCGTCTTACATCCCGTCACAGTATTCCTGGGCAGTCGTTGTCCGCTTGCCTGTGAAGCAGACACAGCAACATCTCTACCATTCGGTTTCCATAAGTTGATGCCGTTGAAGCAGGGATATCCTCAAAGCTTGAGCTGTTGGTTCTTGAGGACTGGGAGGTGGCTCGTCACTGAAATATTCTACGTTTTTAGTGTGGTATCAGTGAGCTTGTCCTGTGCGACACGCTGATAAAGGAATATAATTGGGCTAGACACACCGTACACACTGGACTACCTGACTGTTCCTGCAGCAGTTGTTACTTCTGAATATTCCCACCTACGTGGTGGTGCCTGGGGGTTCCCTGATGGTATCGTAACACCTGCAGTGTACATGAGATGCTGCCCCTGCATATTTTAGTCAGTAGGGTTGGGCAATAACAAAACCCTTTCCCCATTAATGATATTAAGACATTGATCATGCTACGAATGGTGATTGATATCTGTTGTGTAAGAAGCCTAGAAAATAACACTATAAAAAAAAAAAGACTTCAACCTGCTTAATTGGAACACCTAGTTTCCTAATAAACGATGAAGTATCTTTGCGGTTAGATATTCACTACACATTTAAATGTGTTACGTCCTCAAAAGGTAAAAATAAAATATATTTCCTCCCAGATGGGGGTAATGTTGGGAAATAGTGTAAAACAATGGCAGTGCGTTTGCCGCAGGGGGGAAGGGAAGAGTGTCGCTCGCCGCAGGGGAGGGACGTGGGGCTCGCCGTGGGGTGGGGGGAACTAAGTAGGAACTCTGCTATCCTGTTTACACTGGCAGCGCTGTCTTCGTTAAAGCTCGTGCATCCTAATCTTGAAGTCGCCATCTGGCTGTGAAACGGCCGTGACTCCCATAGCTGATACTACGATAATACCTTTCTATATGGACTTCGCTTTGTTTTTATCGCGATATTACCATTATATAGGCCTTTATTTTTTCTTTTACCCCACTCGGAGTGTGATGGCACAGCCTTTCACCTGAATCTTAAAGGAGATGGATTCGATCAGGGGTGGCCTACTCCAGTCCTCAAGGGCCACCAATGGATCAAGGTTTTTAGGATAACCCTGCTTCAGCACGGGATGCAGTCAAAGACAGCCACCTGTGCTGAAGCAGAGATACTGAAATCGTGACCTGTTGGTAGGCATTGAGGATTTGAGTATGCCACCCCTGGATTAGATAAACCCTTTACTCTTGGAGAGGCCAGCCCTGTGTGACCGAGCAATGCGAGTTGGGGCCGTCTCTTCAGTGTCCTCTGATGGGTTTTGACGTTGATAAACCCAGTTCCTTCCGGCTGGCTGCTGCTGAACGAGACCTGTCAGCTCCTGTGAGCAGAGTCCCGTGTGACACGCCAGAGATGCGTGTGGCTTAAACACCTGCACATGCTGCTCCCAGGGTGTGGGTGGTCACGTGGCGAGAAGCACCCACATACCGTGACTTCAGTGCCACCAATACACCGACACTGTCCACCGGTCCTTCAGCATACACGTGTCGTGTCCTTCGTGCGTTCTGCACAGCCTAACATTTAGTCGTGCATGTAACACAGGCAAGCCTTACACATGCCTCATAACACACCCCATCTTCACATATATACTCACTCTCCTAAATATGCACACATTCCCGACAGATCAAATCCGCTTTGTTGGCATGACCGGAAAACATTTCAGCATTGCTAAAGCATGTTTAACAGGGTACGGGTACACAGCTTACACGAAATCGTTACATGCAGGGATGTGGGCGTCTCTGAGCCTGTGACAGCCTCACTGGCAACAAGGCACTCGTGGAGTCTGGCTCTATGGTTGGGGTGTTCGTGGTCAGCAGATAATGCTGGGCTTGGTGTTGTTGCTGGGATCTGCTGACGGGCTGTATTCTTTACTGCTCTGGCTCAGCAGCAATAAGCAAAATCTCCCTGTGCACAGACTAGTCCATAAAGATAACAGATTAGGGGCACTCTGTCTGCTGGAATCTGCCACCCTGGATGGTTCATACACTGCAGGGACGCGGCTCAGGGCTGGTTTTAAATGGTGCGGTGCACTGGTTGAAGTGCATTAATACCCTGAGATTATCGGCACTTTGTTTGTTTACTGTACCACATTCCTTTTGCAGAACAGTGTTTAGTTTGAAAATAATATCTCCCCACACTTTATATCAAGCAGGAGTATCATCCAAACCTTTCTAAATTCAGGTCAGCAAATAAAAATACTCCTTGTGAGCACATTCACGTCTCAGACAGGACTGCATCCTGTTCTTCCGCCCCCCCCCCCCCTCCCCCATTATCTCCTGGCATACAATGCTTCCACTGCAGCCAGGGATTCTGGGAAATGACATGCAAACGAGTATACAGAGTTGGGTCCCAAGAGCCTTGGTTTAACAGAATTGATGGAAATCAGACACAGAACCACCACTTTTTAGGAGCATTTTGGGTTCCGGGGCAGTTTGACTTTAATTAACCTATTGTCAATCGTGTTTTCTTTCCTCATTATTACCCTCTAGATCTAATTGCACGCACCCACTTCCCTCCCTCTGTCTGTCCTACTTTCCTCCCATCTTTCCCTCTTAATCACCTGCATCTCGGTAATGACACCTGGTTTGTGAGAAGGTGGTGTACTAGGGGAGGATGATCTGGGGGTCACCAAACTCCTGCAGAGCACCCCCCCCCCTGCTGATAGTGTGTTGTTCTCACCCCCGCACCAGATTAACGTTTCTCAGTACGTGAAGTTGTTGCTCAGCAGTTTTAGCAGAAGCTGAAATGTTTTATGCTGCAATAAAAAGCCTGATTTAGAAGCCCCCTGTGCGGTGATGAATGGAGCCAGAAATTGGCTTGTAATTACTGCTCGCGGAGTATTGATCTACCGGTGAGGAAGAATCTGTCTCCGCCTCTCTGATACACACGCAGAGACCCCTTCTCCCACACAGAGCTGTCGCATCTGTTAATAACCCTACAGATACAGGGCGAGTGGGACCTCATATATTGGGGAGGGGGGGGGTCTGCAGGTCTGCTCCATTGATAAGCGATCCCCAGCCTAACCTCTCCTCCACAAGCATTTGTTTAGCCTTTGTGCCCCCCCTTCTTTATTCAGTGTGCAAATTAAAGTGACCAAGATGTGAGTCTCCCCCCCTCACCCCCCCAAAAAAATCCCATGTAATAGAGTAAGATCCCACATAGTGACGATGTATTAAGTGGGTTATTGATGTATCAGTATTGTATCGGTCACTCTTCCCACATCTCTCTGCCACTCTTTTTTTTTGCCACTCTATGTCCCCATGCCACTCTGAGCCCCTTCTCCTGGTGTAAGGCCCCTCCTTATATCCTGCAGCAGGGTGGCTGTCGTGTACACAGACATTCTTTAATAACGGGTATAATGGGAATAGTTGGGCGCGCTTGCGCAGCACGGAAGGCGGAGTGTAATTTGCACGCGCCCGAGCTCTCATTACTATTAATAAGCAGAGAAACTGGAGGCTGGCGAGCAAAAAGCATGCACCCTCGTATTGGGAGTCTCACTAAACATAGCAATGCCTCCTAAAGCCAACACAAGGGCGTCTACAAACGATGCAACAGATTTCTTTCAACGGAAAGAGCCCGCGCTGGGTGCTGAGGAGAATGGTGCCCAGACTCCCACGCCTGAAGTTGACAACTGCTAACTCTCCTCAAGCCACTGCCAAAATAGCTGAACTATTTGCAAACATTAAAACGCTATTTCAAGCAGACCTCAAGTCAACCTAGACCATGGTTGGTCAACTCCAGCCCTCAAGGGCCACCAACAGGTTAGGTTTTCCGGCTATCCCAGCTTCAGCGCCGATGGCTGAGTCATAACTGAGCCACTGGTGCTGAAGCAGAGATATCCTGAAGACCTGACCTGGTGGTGGCCCTTGAGGACTGGAGTTGGCCGCCGCTGGGTTAGACCTTGCCTCCCTAGGCGAACGGACTGACTCCCTAGAGAAAAAAAACAACCCCAATATTGTAGAAGCCCATAACTCTACAGCATAAAGTACATGACATTCGTGAACAAGTACTGGTCCCACGTGGAATAAAAACCTCAAGACTTCGACAACAAGTCACGTCGAAATATGAGAATACGCTGGATCATAGAGTCAGGAACCTTACCTGTAACGCCTATTTACCCAACTGGTACTGGAGGCAGAACCAGACCCTTCAAACTGATAGAGCACATCAGGCTCTAAGCCAAGGCAAAATGACCCCACTCGCAATGTTACCGGTGAGAATGTCTACCGCATGAAGGACGCCATTTTGAAAGCTACCTTGTATAGTCTAGCCTTGGGCTCACCCTCGGGCAAGATACGTTTATCCGCCATTTTGAAAGCTACCTTGTATAGTCTAGCCTCGGGCTCACATTCCTCAGGCTGACATCATTTTGCGTAATTAGTCAATTCTACCCCACACATGTCTGAGGTATACTAATACTTTACCGAAATCCCATCAACCCTCGTGCAAAAGCTGTATTTTTAACAATTGCTATCTTACCCGGAGTCCTGGTAACTCGTGCCTCATTTATAGCAAGGAAAGGAGACTCCTGCGGTGCCGAGGGTTACTCCACCAGCCGGTCACTACAGTGAGTCTATTCTGGTGTTGTGTGCCCGCAATAAGCTAATCTACTAGCCCATTGGCTGCTCACCTAGCTACAGGCTCCGTAACCAATTCAAATGTAAGTATCAGTACCACAGCCACATAGCTAGATAAAAACATAGCTAGAGCAAGAATTTCTTCAAAGTACCGGACTCCTCTAGGAGAGAGGTACAAAGAACATCTCTACTCACACGTTCATAATGCAATTCCCCATTTTATATGACAGAGGAGGAACAGCATTTCGGGTGCCATATGGACCTTTCATGATCACCTGATGGAAGGTCCGTATGGCACCTGAAACATTGTTCCTTCTCTGATTCCTTCTCTTTGATAAAGGGCAGAAGCCTGAAACGCGTAAGAGATTTTACTTGTCCACTACCATGATGTCGATCATGTAATAAAGGATTTTTATTCACTCTGGTGTATAGCCCCTGCATTTGCTCTGCTGTGCTCCGCTTACCTCCTGCAGGATTTCTCTACCCTTCTCTGATTTTGGCTGTCACATTAAATGGGGAATTGCATTATGAACGTGCGAGTAGAGATGTACTTTGTAACTCTGTCCTAGGGGAGACCTGCACTTTGAAGAATTAGTTTGTCTATATTGAGTGGGCTGCCCAAGCCAGGTTCTCCTTGCAGGTTTCCCACACTTTGGTACTGTAGTACATACCTAGAGCAGACATCTTAACTTGTGATCCATATCAGATGGGTACCATAGGCTGGTCAGCACGGCCCATGAACTCATTGTTGTATGCAGCCTCCCAAATGTATATTTTCTCAATCGAAAAAGTGCTGTACCCATACTAATTAGGAAACAAAACCAAAGAAGGTACGAGCACCACTGGGGGAAGTGTGGTTGGTGCATGAGGGGGGGGGGGGGAGGGGGTGAGAGTGAAGAACTGGTGTCTTGCATCCAGGTGGAGGCAGAGAGCCAGTAAGTCCCCAGATCGCATGCCCTTGTTAACACATACACAGGAGTAGTGTAGCTGCACAGTTGCAGGAGGTGAGAGGCGGGAGATCAGGAGCGCAAATATATTCAGGATTATGTCAATGACAAAATAAAGGACATGTAGTGCAATTGCGTTTAAACCAAAGCAATTTTCAGTGAAAGTCTCGCTCACAATTGTGGCGACTGTTAAAGTCAGAATAACCAACTCGGGTGTTTTTCTTCAGGTATTCTCAGAGGGCATCCCTCAGGAACGGGAGGGGTAGAATTCCCATATGTGAAGAACAGAGAGGACACAAAGATAGTATAGAATGCTTTATAAATAATGCAAAATGAATGTAATACACTTACAAAAGTGCTGTAAGTACAGGCATTGGGACCACACAGGGTCAGATAGTGGCGGAAAACAGCAGCACTCCTTCCTTTCCTGATGATCCACCTGTGGTGGCCTTCCACAGGGGAATATGTCACAGTTCAGGGAAGGGAGAACCAAATCTTGGCCCAGAATTCTCAGAAATGTCCACCACACCCCTTGGGGGTCCTCAGACAGGCTCACCCTACGCGTTTCACTCGATTGTAGCTTCCTCAGGGGTTCATTCTGTCTAAGGATTGGTGAGAGCAAGTTATAAATTATGCTCTTATAACAAGAGCTACCCCAAACAGACTCGGTGAAGAGATGGTGGAACTAAAAAATCAACAATAAAATAAATTGGGTATTAGAAACACCTATGAGCAGCGACACTGCTATTACATTAGTACACAGAGGAGTTCACCTGTATTAAATGTGGTGACTACTTACTGTGTAAAAAGAAGCATCCTGCAGTACGCATAGCGAATTAGTTACACGTGTAATGATGTTCAGTGTATAATGCAAACCCATACAAATCAACCCTGACTTTTCCCTAAATTAGTAGGGTGATCAGACGCCCCGGTATAGTCGGGACAGTCCCAGATTTTCCTTAAACGTCTACAACCAACGGCGGAAAAGCAGAGGTGACCTCCGGGAGATGAAATCCGACAAGTACTCTGGCCGTCAACAACAGAGGTAAGGTTAGATCATTTCATTCAAACGATTTATTCATGTGCACCACACCGTCGTTTTGCTGCGCTCGAGCGTTTGTGTTGTGTTGGGAAACTGAAATAAATCAATAATACGGCATAAAGGGGGACGCTATAAGACATACCATTATAATATTTATTTTTAAGTGATGTCATCTGGGTCACCCTACCCTTTGAGGCAGTTGGATCTACTTTACTTGTTACACACACGGTACATATTCCCGGTTATTTCTGATATACTGCTCAGCAAATTAACCCAATGGGGCAGTTCTATGCTGGAGAAGGGTACTTTGCTTGTTTTTCTCATGTTGTGAATATGACAGCTATCCTACATTCAGTTGCTTATACCTTGAATAATACCTTACAATTCTGATCATTCTTTCATTAGATCAAATTCATCGCGTGGGAGCACCGCTTCTGGACCAGTTGGCGTGCACGCTTCCCCTTCTCCATGTTTGGGAATTTGTTCAGGAATTCCCATGTTTTCCAGAACCTTTTTGATTGGTTTCATTAACCCCCTCCCTGTCCCAGACAAAATGAGTCTATTGTGACTTTCATTCAATGGTCACACATACACACTTTATATGCTCCTAATGATCTCGGTAAAAGCTTTTTTTTTCAACGATTTCTTTAGCACCCTACAAAATAAATACATAAAGGGAGATGAATGGTTAGGAGGTGACTTCAACTTCACTTTAAATAATTTGCTTGACAGATCTTCGTTACCTGTTCACACAAGTCATGATTCTCACAGATACACCCCTGCCAGAACGATTACTCCTTTACTTAAAAGAAACTCGCTACTAGTAGAGACGCATAGAGATGCATATACCCAATGCATGGTGACTACACGTTTTTCTCGCACACCCACATCAAACCTTCTCCCGCATTGATCTGTGGATTCAAAGTGTCTCGCTCTGGTTTCTTCAGCGAGACATCACGGTATTACTTGGTCAGATCATGCCTAAAATAGAAATCTCTAGAACAAGAATCCTGTCCCATTCCCCCTATTCCCAGAAGCTGAATAACTCATAACTCAGTGGGTTTAAAAAAAATCTGAATTAAAATTGTACTTCTCCGCAAATGCCCCAACCGAAACCTCTCCAGCGACCCTCTGGACAGCCGTCATCAGAGGGGTCAACGTTAAACTTGCCGCTAGTAGAAAAGAGAGCTAGACTTCTCGAGATAGACAACCTGACCACTGAACTTCTTCCTCTTGAAGGGAAACCCGAAAACTCTCCATCCTCTCCGCTCACAACAAACATAGCGAGTGTGCGTAATGACTTGAGCATATGGCTTTCCAACCACGTAGAACAGACTTTGAGGTGACAGGCCAACGCTTCTACGAAAAAGGAAAGAAGACGGATACTCTTTTGGCCAAAAAGCTGAGAAATCATCAATCGAGAAATAACATGTTTGCCCTACACACAAATGATGGGACCTTCACACACCACCCCAATGACATACTGCATTTCATGATTACCACATTATACTACATGATGGAAGAAGGAACAGCTCACAAACAAGCGTCTTTCCGAGTTAGAGTACTTTCTCTCCCATTTTACGCTACCTCCATGAAGCATTGAAGCGTGCAGCTGTCTTCATCAACCTATCTCCACTGGAGGAAGTTGGGTTTGTCTCATTAAAAGTCACTGAGGCACCTGGACCTGACGTTTATACAGGACTGTATTACAATACATTTTCAAAAAAGTCTTGATCCCCCGCCTGAGAACCCTTTTTTATAGTCTCCTGAATGGTGAAGTACTCTCCCAAGAAAGGCGTGATCCCTGCTAGCCGAGTATAGCGGCTACTAGCACCCCCCTTTGGAGATAAGTATCTCCGGAGGCAGCGGGTCTCCGCTGCTGAAATGAATGTGGCTCAGCCCCTGAGACCCCCTGCTTCAATCCTATGTAAAAAAGGGGGAAATAACAGCCAGCTTGGATTGCTTTTAAGGTGTTGGATTTTATTGACCCCCCTTGCCCGACTCCTGTAAAAGCTATGTATATGACACAGTGATTTTATGAGTGACAAATTGTAATTGTAACCTTAATTCAACTTTGAACTTGTAACTCTTGGTCACTGAGTAACTGTATCATTTATTTGCTCTTGTGTAATCTTTATGCCAGTTACTTTCACCCCCCCCCCCCCCATCCTCTTTCCCACCTCCCTCTCCCCCCTTTATGCTTTCTGTATTTAAAACTGCTTGAAGGCTAGACAACAGAGCGTTGTCATAAATGGGACCTTTTCAGGTTGGGCTAAAGTTATAAGTGGAATAGCACAAGGATCGGTACTGGGACCCCTGCTTTTTAACGTGTTTATTAATGACCTTGAGGTTGGCATCGAGAGCAAAGTCTCCATCTTTGCTGATGACACTAAATTGTGTAAGGTAGTAGAATCAGAGCAGCATGTAATTTCTCTCCAGAAGGACTTGGACAGACTGGAAACGTGGGCAGGTAAATAGCAGGTGAGGTTTAATACAGATAAATGTAAGGTTATGCAGTTGGGAAACATGAATAAACAGGCAACTTACAAATTAAATGGGGAAAATTAGGTCAATGCTTGATGGAGAAGGATTTAGGAGTGCTTGTAGACAGCAGGTTTAGCAATAGTGCCCAATGTCATGCAGTAGCTGCAAAGGCAAATAAGATCTTATCTTGCATTAAACGGGCATTGGATGACAGGGAAGTAAACATAATTATGCCCCTCTATGCAGCATTAGTAAGACCACACCTTGAATATGGATCCGGGCCACTACCCCCAATATTTTCGGTGTTACTGTAGACACAGTTGCCTTTATTTTTCTCTGTTCCTCCCCCACCCCAGATTTTCTTCCTAAGGGCAGGTGAGCAGTAGGACGGTCTCACTAGAGACACATTCATGCACACTCTTTTTTTTCTCTCTCTTTGATTCTCCCCCCCCCCCGTTTTTGTTTAGTCGAGATCAAGTCAATTCACTGAGAAGCTGCAGAAACTCGTGATGTCAAACCAAACAGCTAATCTGACGATTAATCAATACTGATTCACACAGCGACTCACCTTTCTGGATGATATAAGGACGAAGACACTTATCATGTTTGGACTTGTGACTTTAAAGCAGCAGTCCAAGCTGTATTTTCATGTATTTATTTTTTCTCTTGCGTCTATATGTGCATCTATACAAAGTTGCCGATCGATCCGTTCTCTTGTGATCGATCGGCGAAGATTTGGCTCAGGAGGTTCATTAAATGGCTGTCAGTGCAGCAGAAGAGGACCAAACATGCAAAGTTCTGTGAGGAAGATCATGTGACCAGGCAGTCACAAGATACAATTGGTGCACTGCTAGAGAGAGGGCAGGGCTCAAAAAGGGGTGTGCCAGAGCCTTTTTCAGAAGAGGAAGGGGATGTGACTTTGTAAATGGATGCTATAGAAACAAAAAATGCTTGTTACATTATAACACATTAAAAATGCCATTGAGTTTTTTTTGTTTTTTTTTTTAATGCTACAAGTATTTTCTCATTTATTTATATTTATTTTTTTATTTATTTATAAAAAATGTGTTACCAGGAAGTAATACATTGAGAGATACCTCTCGTTTTCAAGTATGTCCTGGGCACAAGTACATAGTACAGAACTGATTTATTAAAAAAAAACACATGTAGTGATATTGCTTGAACGCTGCTTTAATGACTTTATTTATAACAGTGGTAGAAATCTATTATAATTATAATATATACTCTTCATATATTTATTTACCTCATTCTTTTCCTGCATATATTTCTTCGTGTAGATGTGGGGTTTTTTTTCTCATTAGGTACCACGCTCATTTATTTTTTGAACCCCTTTGTCCCAGATATCCCACGATTTTCAAATAAATAGCGATTACACAACCATTTCACAATTCGTTTGTCTCATTTTTCCAGAATAAGCGCTGGTCTTAATATCCATCTCTTTTCACCTCTTCCCTATTGTCGCGGTTTGCGGTTTCTGAACTGTTTTTGTCACGCGCTGTTACTGTCCTGCCTCCCACCTTGTACCTCACTGCGGAGTATGTGGGTGCCATTCAAATCAAAGATAACAATAATGGATGTGCAGGTCTTCAGCAGGGGAGGGGGGGTGAGGTCCCATCTGTCCTCTGCAGGAAGAGATCAAGCCCAAAGGTTCTGACATGGTGCAGGAGCTGTGTATACAGACCTGCCTGGCCTCAGCTGGCACCGGGGCCCACTTCCATGCCTTATAGTGCCGGCGACGGTGACATCAGGTGACGGTCGCTGAAAAAATCAAATTGAGATGACTTCCAGCGATCGCGACCAAGCCGCCGGCGACGGCGGCAATGCATTTGTTTTGACGCGACGTCGCTGTCGCCGGCGCTATAAGCGCAGCCTAAATGTAAACTCTGCTTTGTCTGCGGCTGTCGCATCCAGAGCTGCCGCCCCTGAGCTGCGCACCCTGACCCACTAACAGCCAGCAAGCACTGCAGCCGCTCTGCTGACCCCTGCTGGGCACACAACAGAATGCAAGAAATAGAGTGGGATTTGCGCAAAATGTGTGGTTTCCCGCAGGTGCCATTAGAGAATTCGCTTTGCAAGTGCATTACTGACTCACGAAGAGTGAACGGGGACTGAATGTGCCCTCTGGACCTGGATTTTGTTTTTGCGCTGCAGGGCCAAAGTGGTGACATTTTTTGTATTTTGTGCAGGGTGTGTAAAATGGTTGACATTCTCATTGGAAAGGTTTTATGGACTGCATAGAACTTGCAAGCAGGGATGGGATGTACAGATGTAAGGCAGGACTTACAGGAATAAAAAAACACAAATAGGAGCGCATAGAAAGAAAGCCAGAAAACCGAAATTAGTACACAAATCTTTATCAAAGTAAAACAAAGAATGACAGATATAATGTATCACAATAAGGGTCAAATGACACCACATAGATAACACGTGTATCTAAAAACACCCAAGACACCCGCCCAGGATAAGGTACTAACACCTATGGCTCAGTGGGAAGGTCCTGATAGAGATGGTAAAATAAAAAAGAAAGCACAAGGCTGCCACGTTGGTATTAAACAGATCTTATCGCTCTATGGAACCTCCCAATGGCTTCCCCGCGGTGTGTCAGGGTTGCAGCATGTAGGTCCGTCGTCACGGACGTAACGTCGCTGCGTATGACGTCACCACCTACGCGTTTCGTGTCAAATGACACTTCTTCAGGGCATGGTCGTGTGGTCTCATGGTGGTGCTGAAATACCTCTACAGGTTAATGCATCAACCAATCCAAGACACACAATCTATGTCAGGTGGCCACACCTTCCAATCAGATACCATACATGGCAAGAATACAATTAACTCACTAATTACACATATGAAACAATAAAATCCCTAACAAAAACACAAGAAAAGGACACAAGAAAAAAGACTCCTTCCCCCCCCCCCCCACCCCTCTTTCCGGAGCTGGGGGAGAGCATTTGGAGGGACAGTGCGCGCAAATCCCCCTTTCCAAGGACTTACTGGAATGAAGTCATATAGGGGCTATATTGTTCCAATACAGCTTCCATATAATAATGTGATGTGTTAGTGTGCGCTTTGGGGGTTACCTAAACATTCCTACATAAACGCCTCACTGAAATCCCAAAGAACTCCCATTTTGCTGACAGGAGCTGCTCGGCACTGTGATGGGGGTCTCTTCCTGCTGTAATAATCCTGCCAGGGGGGCTAGCAACACGGAGCAATGGAAAGGGTTAAACGCAGCACATCTCACGCGGAGAAACATCCGCTCTGCGTTTCCCCCCCACTGGACGTAAAACGATTCCACTGTCGCCTCTGGTTACTGGGGGGAATGTCCCAGGTGCCTTCTACCTCACAATGCCGTGCACGGAACTGGCACTTATGGCACAGTTGCTATGGCGATAGGGAAGAGAAGGGCAGCGTTCTTAGGGACAGCGAGATCATTCATGGCAGTGTGACACCGCTCCGGGCCCCCGCAACCCCATCCAGATCTAGGGGACAGGCACCTCGTCACTGGCACAACAGGTGCTATAGGTAGGAGCGGACACCCGGGGAAGGGGTGTCGACACAGAGTACCAACCATACCCAAAGTAGAGCCGTATGTCAATCGGGGGGAACAGTCAGGGTATGAGGAGCAGTAGAAGCCATATGAATATTTTGGGGACACCTGGAATTGGTAAAGCCAACAAGACTCGTGTCCAACAACCTACAATAACATTGTAATATTTACAGGGTACCCCACGTAATTACCCATTTTCTCTCCCCTCTTTCTCTGAATTGGTCATTCTGACTTTCAGAAGTCGTCCCTAAAAAAACCTCGATGACAAATTCATGGCTTCCCGTGAAGTTGCTCCCTCGTCTACTCTCGCGCTTGGTGTGTAGTTTTGTTGTTGTAGCAAAGTGGGGTAACTGAGGGGGGTATGTTCCCACGCAGGTGTTTGTGTTGGTTATGGAGGCAGCCATCTTTAATGATAAATTGCACATTATGGCTCAAGCTCCGAAAATGGGTTGCCAAATAAGTGACAAAAGGAGAAACCCTTTAATGGTGAGTGTTGTGGAGAGTGGCTGGAGGAGGAATTATGAGGGAGTAATGGGTGTTACACAATATAATACGGGATGTCTCATGTGTACCCACCCCATTTAGGACAATCCGTTTTCCCCCTGCGCTCTCACGTCTCTGCAAGGGAAACCTCTCTGGTGAGAGATCGATATCTAATGGAAGAAACTTGTTCCATGTTTGTTAAATATCACATGTTCACAGGTGAAAGAAACAAGCTAACGAACTGGAGTCTAACACACAACTCTGGGGACTTTGTGACGACACCATAGTGTGTCATGAGGGGTCTGTTGTGTGAGCCACAAGGGGTCTCACGGTGAGTTATCAGAGGCCTGTCTAGGAGTTCTAAGACCTCTCTGTGAATTAAAGGCGGAAATGGTTCAAGCGCAAATACCGTTAGGCTGAGCCCATTGTGTCGCTGACTGCGCTTGGCACGGTCAGCACAATTAATTTTCATTTGTCCGGCCACGCTCACGCGGCGCGCGTGCACCCGTACGCTCGCGGGTACTTGCCGAGACAGATAAAATTGTGTTTCAGGCGCGCTGAAGGGTCACATGACCTTAGCCAATCAGCGCCAGTCACTGCTCGGCCACGCCCCCGGCCACAGTCCCCCCCGCTCGCGCTTACAAAAAAATTTGCCGGACAGCCGAACGCTCATGCTTGGAGAGTTGCTGACGTCACCCCACTCAAGCATGAGCGCGGTCAGCGGCACAGAGGACGCAGCCTTAGTGTATTAAACCCAGTGAACACACTAGTGATGATAATAAAATATATACAACTGGGAGGTAGTGCAGCTCCGGAAACGGACTCAATCCAAGTCCAGACAGGTACACAAAGGCGGGGAAATCAGGAGCGCAAATACATCCAGGGTTACGCAAATAGAGAAAAAATATATATAGTGCAATTTCATTTAAACTGGAAAATGAATGAAGGTGAAACTTCGTAGATATCTCACTCACAATTGCGATGATTATTAAATGCAGTGTGGTGATATGGAGTGACCAAGTCAGATGTTTCTCCAGGTATTCACAGAGGACGTCTCTCAGAACCAGGTGGGTAGGATGGGTAGGATTCCCATAGGAGAAGAAGAGAGGACACAAGATAGTGCAGATGGTTTTATATAAAAATGCGAATAAAAGTAATACATTTACAAATAAGTTGTGTGTATAGACAGTGAGACCACCCGACCATCACAGATCTGGGAAGGGAGAACCAAATCTTGGCCCAGGATCCTCAGGAATGTCTACCTCACACCTTGGGGGTCTTCAAACAGGCTGTACAGGCACCCAACGCGTTTCACTCACTTGGAGCTTCCTCAGGGGTTAAAACTCTTCTCATATGGGAATCCTACCCACCTGGTTCTGAGGGACATCCTCTGTGAATACCTGGAGAAACATCTGAGTTGGTCTCTCTGTGAATTAGCAGAGGTCTGTAGAGGACTTCCAAGGGGTCATTAGTTATCTGTGAGTCACAAGGTGTCTCTTTATGAGTTATTAGAGGTAACTCTGTAAGTTTTGAGGGAACTCTCCCCCTGACTCTTTGTTGCTGCCCCCCATAGAGTGATGATAGTGAGGACACGGACAGTGCGATGGACCTCGCACTTACGAGCAAGCACAGCCCCCAAACCAGCGTGACATTTGAAACCGAGGAACAGGAGGACGAGGCCTGGAATATGGCCCAGGAGAGGAAGAACATCGTATTGGATTTCCTGAACCGGAAGCTCAGCGCTGCTCTGCTCAGGAGACACCAGACACGGGTGCAGCTGCTCAGGAAATGCTCCTATTACATCGAGATCCTCCCCAAGCACCTTGCGCTGGGAGACCAAAACCACCTCATGCTGCCCATCACCATGTTCCAGCTCATCGACCCCTGGAAATTCCAGCGCATGAAGAAGATGGGCACCTCCCAGACCGAGATCCAACTGCTCCTCTTGGGGTACCTCCTGGAGCAGCTGCAGAGAGGGCGAGCAGCACTGGTGGAGATGGTCGAGTCCTTCGAAACTGCCAGCTTCCTGTCCGAGTGGGACGCAGTCAGCCAAAGACTGTCGGAGTTGACCGGCCTGCTGGACAACTTCCTATCATTGCTTGTCCCCGGCCAGCTGCACATCAAACACCGCCTTGTTTCGGACTTCGGGTCAGTGAAGATCCCCCTTATCTGGCTGGTGCTACGGACCAAAACTCCGGTGGCGTTTGACCGCAGGCAGTCGGTAGCTCACGAGGACTGGGTGAGCCTTACGTGGCACAGCCTCGGGCAACAGCACCACCACCAGGTGGAAAAATACGAGCTGGGCTGCAAGCTGCAGGAGCTGCGCACAGCGCAAGAGGCAGCACATGGCGAGACGATCACGGTCAGCGCCAACAGCTTTGAGATCCACAACCTGCTGCCGGACCGGCTGTACGAGTTCTCCGTGCGACGGTCAGAGACTTACACGCTGGTGTACGAGGCGTGGCACGATACCATCACACTGCAGACGCAAGCTGCCGACACGCAGCTGGCAATGGAGTGTCACAGCTGCGGATACACCTAGAGGGGACCACTCCCCCCCACCCGTCCGGGACACAGGAATAAAAAGGACACCGAATTACTCAGAACACACAACCTGTTATCCGAATGCCTCTGTCTATGCAAGGAGGAGACGCCACTATACACGCAACACAAACACTCCCAATATACGTACACAAACACACAACACAAATAACCGGCCTCTAACATACACATACAACCAACGCATAATACTTGACCAATACATGAACACAACCAATAAACACACACACCCATTTAACACATCTGATTCCGACACATTGTCACCGCATACACAGCATGCCTACTGCACCCGAGAAACACACAACTCTGACTATACAACAGAGAACGCTTAAAAAGGAGGCACACACACAATTCCATGCCGCACCCAGAAACACACACAATACGCAAACATCGGCACACATTTTTATGTCCAGCCCTGACAATTTTTGTCTCTTCTGACATACACAGGTTTAACACACCTCTGACAGACACAGCTCCTACACACTTCATGTTAAACACATACACACCTCTTACATACATGTACAAGACAACTGTGAAGCACTGCTCACACACACAATGTTATACACATTTCTATACACACCATTATGTAAGCATACAACACAAGTTGCCGCACACGCACACATACTTGTACATAACCGACACAGAAGGTACTATCAAGAAAATAAAAATGTACAGTGTATCTTTTCACAGATGTACACAGATAGAATATACAACTGCAATGGCGCCTGGTGGGAGAAGGGTTAATAAATGACATAATCGCACTGACGGTAGATTATATAGAACAAAACAATGTCCTGATTGGATAGTCCTGGCCAATCCACACGGGACGTGCGATGGGAGATCCCAACATGTACAAAAAGAGGGAACGACAGTGTGACACTGTATAATATAAGAGAAAATATTCTCCAACTGCGTGGGAAAAAGGGAAAATATCAGATAGTTAAGTGACCAGAAGTGAAGTGAAAAAAAGATGCGTTTAATAAAATAAACAATTAAAAGCTAAATACGTAATAAGATCAGGTGGTCGTCCAATTGGCAAAATTGGAGTCCTACTTACAAAATGCAGGTCGGACATGCGCATTTAACAGATAATCATCTCAAAAATGTTGCAGTGGTTCCGTTTCTCAGGACGCGCTGCCGCTGCGGAGGGCGTCTTGGAAGGCGAACTGTGTCCCAGACCCGCTGGTATCTGCCAGGTCGCTCGCTTAGCTGATCAGCTGTTTGCGGCAGTCGCCTCACTGGTACCCCGCCTCCTCGCTCACAACCATGCGAGATTCCTATGCAGTGGAGAGCTGGAGGTCTTGCCCAAGGACCACAGAGTGGAAATCTGGGTATCCGCTGCGCATGGATGACGTTTGATTGTGTAGGACGGTGTGACCTCTGACCCTACGCGTTTCACGTCCAACGTCGCTTCTTCAGGGGTATGTATGAAAAGAGGAGCTAGTCTCCTTGCTATATAGTCTCTTCAGTCACTCTCTTGATTTTGCAACATATGTATCGAATTAGAATGTTAATAGCTCATACATTAATATTTTCATATATCTAATGAATGAACCATAGAATATATATGGAAATTTAAAACTGACACTCACTTAGACTCTAAGCATATAACAAACGTGGTGAATACTTACACAATGTAAATTTATAATAATTTTACCCAATTAGTAGGCTATAATAATACCAAAAAGATTATATTTAATATTTAGCAGAAAAAACAGCAGAGGGCAGGAACAAACAGATTATATACATGCAACAACCAACTGTAACAGATGGCTACAGTTAGCTAAAACTGAAATGATTACATTATTCAGACAGTATAAGAAACAGTTGTAATTATTATTCAGCAGAGACAGAAATAACTGAGCTGGAATTGTATTTATTTATAACATGTGTTACCAGGAAGTAATACATTGAGTTACCTCTCGTTTTCAAGTATGTCCTGGGCACAGAGTAATGATAACAAATAATACATGGTTACAAATTCATAGTTACAATTAGTGAAAAGGGTATACATGATATACAAGACATTGCACGCACAGTTACAGATAATATATATTAAAGGCGTATGTAACAGTTACAGACCAGATTAAAATGTGAGACAGCCTTAGTTTTGAAAGTATAAAAATGGTTTGGACAGTATTATAATAAATTACCTAACATTATTAGCATTATATTGATGGATTTGATCAAAGTGTGTGTATATGTCTAAATAGACAGTGATGTGTTGGTGAAATGGTAAACAGATGTTTACAGTATCATGAATAATGTAATAATTTCTCATTCGCCTAGTTAGATATCAGCATAGAAAGCAGCTATGCACCAAAAATGTTCCAGATATTTTGAGATGATTAGCTGTCTAAATGCGCATGTCCTACCTGCATTTTGTAAGTAGGACTCAAATTTTGGCAATTGGACGACCACCTGTTCTTATTACGTATTTAGTTTTTAATTGTTTTAATAAATGCATCTTTTTTTCACTTCACTTACTGGTCACTTAACTATCTGATATTTTCCCTTTTTCCCACGCAGTTGGAGAATATTTTCTCTTATATTATACAGTGTCACACAATTTTGTTCCCTCTTTTTGTACATGTTGGGATCTCCCATTGCGCGTCCCGTGTGGATTGGCCAGGACTATCCAATCAGGACATTGAGAGATGTTATGTATCAGCACATTTACCGATCGGTGATCAATACCGATCGGAGTTCATCCTGTGCGGAAAGACTGACCACAAAATGTGCCGGTATTTTAACCCCCTCGCCCGCAGAGTGAGTGGGCAGAGGAAAACAGGGAGAGTGTAAGGAGACACAGGGAGGAAGGAGTTGAGTGTGGAAGAGGGAGAGATACCGGGGGGGGGGGGGGGGGAGACGCAGAACAGATCACACACGATGAAGAGAGTTCATAAAATCATTATTAATAACTTCATGTGGATTGAAATAAAAGTGACCCCCTGACCCGGCTCTACAGGAGGTCACATCGGACTGGTTATACACAGTGGCAGTGCTCAGTATCTCAGGCCTATGCAGGGTGCTGGGGAGGGGCGGGCTGGGCGTGAATAAGCAGGTAGGAAAAAGATGGACGCCAGGAACGTTTTATAAAACCAAAAGGTGCTTAATGTTTTATCCGCTGGTAGCTGTCACTCCGACGCTTGGGGAGGCACTCACCTTGAGGGTCCTTTATAAAGGAAGTAGAGGGGACCGCTTGGATGTGGTGAGAACCCGATGGACGGGCGGGTTCTACATGAATACCGGCTGCAGTGTTGGCAACTCGGTGAGGCCAGTGGTGGTCAGGTAGGGGTAATACTATGAGACCAGGACAAGTGACATGTCTCTGCCACAACTTAAGGTACCCGTGTCTCCAACAGGCGCTATCTTAAAGGGGCACGTTACTAACTGGAAACAAGAAACAGTGACAGGACACATCTTAATACACATGACTATGCACACAAACCTATTTACAGGACTCACAGTGAGGACCCCGGTCAGAACTCTGAAGAACCTGCTTCTAGAACATAAGGTGCAGCTATACATACCCTCTATGCTCCCTACGGTGATATCACTGCTCACAAGGTAGAAAAGGGGAAAGGTGAACCCCAAGTGATCCCAAAATGTTAACCCCTTTATAGAAATAGTAGTCCCCAAAAAGGGGTTAACATAAATAAATAATTGTATAAAGGTCCCAGAATCCCGTTCCACGGGCGCTCTAACACGGAGGGATCAGAAGGTCACCCCACCTCTGCAGTGGCTCGTTAAGGCTCAATTAGAAAGTACAATCAAGGCTGAGCTGGTGAGGGGAGCCCAGCCCTGCGGCAGCCCCCCACACACCCCTCTGCATCTTATTCTTTCCCCGGTGACCACTCATGGCTCAGGCAGCATCAGTACACACAGAGTCTCTGCCCTTAGGAGCTGACAATCTAATGCTGGTGTTTGAGGCGCAGGGAGATGCTGTAATATGCTGGTGGTAAAGATGTAACCCCTTCACTGCCGGCGGAGCCTGCAGCCGGGAGGGTGCTGGAATGTTCTTGCCCTGCTGCTGCCCTCAGGGGCGTGGGCGCCGGGTCACCTGGATTTCATTGGCAGGGACGATGGCGTTCTTCTGTCTGTAGTGCTGCAGGAGTCGGCGCCAGAGAGGACAGCACCGCAGGAGGTGGGAATTCCCTGTGACAGGGGAGGGAAGAGACGGGTGTCACCAAACCGAATGCCACCCAGCACATCGTCATCACACACTGCCCCCTGCAGTGTCCCCTGTGTTCCTCACCCAGCACACACTGCCCCCTGTTGTCTCCCCTGTGTCCCTCACCCAGCACACACTGCCCCCTGCTGTCTCCCCTGTGTCCCTCACCCAGCACACACTGCCCCCTGCTGTCTCCCCCATGTCCCTCACCCAGCACACACTGCCCCCTGCTGTCTCCCCTGTGTCCCTCACCCAGCACACACTGCCCCCTGCTGTCTCCCCCATGTCCCTCACCCAGCACACACTGCCCCCTGCTGTCTGGTACTGACCTGTCCCACTCCTCCGCCCTTGCTGGTGTATAGCCAGCTACTCTAATACTTGTTTTACCTTCGTTTTTTGTTTATTTTAGCATTGTTTTATATTGATGTGGTTTTGGCTGTCTATTGCCTTATCCTTATTATTATATACCTTTTAACATTAAAGTCATCCTTGCCCCTTAGTGCGCCTGTCTGTCAATTGTTTTTCTTGTCTGTGAGCTCCTTTGCGGGATCTCACCTTTACAGGGGGTGTGTGGAGTCCCCCAGACTGACGGCAGCAAGAGGGACTATATTCAGTGATATCCCTAGCGCGGTGTGACATTCCTGCCTTAAATGAACAGTGTATACATTATATAACTTGTCTAGTAGGATTCATTTAGTCACGTCAACTTTCACGGAGTCTGTTGTGGGAGAGTCCGGCTTGATCCACTTTACCGTCACCGTTTTTCTTGCTGCAAGCCAAATAATCTCTGCTAACCCTGGGATATTTCTCCCTACATTTGCTTCCTTCCAGATCTCCATGTTTCCATGCTGTAATTAGGGTTGTCAGGTGGTTTTTCCAAAAATATTGGACACAATGGTTGAAAGGTGTGACGCGCTGGAGACAGATGCACACACCCTTTCTCACCTCTCTCCGCTCCATGCTGTTTCCTCCTCTCCTTGGGCTCACTCCCAGTCTCCCGACACCTCCTCCTGATTGGCTGAATTACCCAGCAGCAACCAATCAGGATGGAGGGAGCTGCCCAGCCCCCTAGCAGCAGCCCTGCTCCCTCCCTGCTTGGAGAAATCCCTCTAACCACTGACCCTTTATAGTTTTTACTAGCTACAATGCTAGATCCTGACTGTAAGTACAAATATAGGATAAAGTATCTATCGTCTAAATTTAGCATAGGTTGAACTTGATGGACATATGTCTTTTTTCAACCTCATCTACTATGTAACTATGTAACTATATTCAACTATGTAACGGTGTAACTATGTAACTATGTAACAAAAATCAATCCCATCTTGGGAGACTCTTTCTTCCTTCCCCCTTCTCAGCTCTCCGCTGTTTGGCCAGAATGTCCGGGTTACCACTCTGGGGGCTGCGCTGGGGATCGCTACGTTTATTTTGACTGAATTTTGGGGCTACGATCTTCCCTTGCAGAGCGGGGACGCTCTGGAGCTCAGCTGCTTGCGTCCGCCCTCGCTGGCGCCATACCGGAAGTCCGAAATTGATTTCTATGTATCAAGGATTCCTTGGTGCTAAACCATCAAAGAGCAGAGCACCATGGGTATTACCCATAAACACCCTGCGCAGCGATATAGGATTGGTATCTTTGATAAATCAGGTGCTGTTTTTGCACCGGGGAAAGGACCCGTTTTAGAGAGGGTTTCATGGAGCAAAGTGACAAGTCTGCGCCGCTTTGCCAACCAGCGAAAAACGCGTCCGATTTTACCAAGGAAACAAACCGGCCCGGTATTTACTGTGAATTGTTCCTAATTGTTGCATTAAATACCTGGTCATTTAAATCATTAAAACCAGAGACGAACATGAAACACAGACAGAGCTCAATGCACATCCAGCGAAACTTTATACACGGTACAGTGCCTAAATATACATGTATAGATTTTACCAAGGAAACAAACCGGCCCGGTATTTACTGTGAATTGTTCCTAAATACCTGGTCATTTAAATCATTAAGAAGCTGCTGGCGGAAAATTTGGGCTGAAAAATCTATAGTTAATTTCTGGGGAAAACGACAGAAAATGAATGTCAGGAATTTGCTGGATTTCTTTTTTTTACGTTTGCGCCACATTTTTGTGGGACATGAAGCAAAAGGTGACGGTGTGCTCATTTGCATGTCATTACCCAGAATCCCTGGCTGCAGTGGAAGCACTGTATGCGAAGAGATAATGGTGACAAGCAGGGTTGCCGACCTGTCTGAGACATGTGAACGGGCTCACAACTTATAATATATGTAACGTGTTCGGTTTAAATCATCAATCCAAGGTGGACCTATATCATAATGAAACCCCCCTCCTCTCCCCCCACCCCGACATGGTCATTTCCCCATGTCCATATAACGAGCACAAGGTATCACAAGGTGAGGATTCATGCATGTGAGCATCATGTGACACCCGCTCACCTGTCACATACAGGACAGTGCCTCCTCCAGACCTGAACTCCTTCTCTCCTGCTGCTGTCTTGCGGAACTTGACACATGTATACGTCCCATTGTCCTGCCGGGTGATGCTGATGATGATGGAGAAGTCAGAGCTAGAGCCACTGATTACCTGGGACACTCGGTCTGGTTTCTGATTTACAAAGGAGAAGAATTCCTTGCGGGGTCCCCCATTCTCCCTGAACCATCTGACTCCTCCTGGGGGTCCTGCACCGGTAACCGTGCAGTTCAGGGTGACAGATCCTCCCACGGACACCGACACTGACCCCTGGGGCTGATGGACACTCAGAGTCTGTCCTCGGACTCCTGGGAAGGACAGAGCAAAACATTTGAATCAATCAGGTTTATCTCACTCTTGGATTGTGAGCTCTTGGACAAAACCACAGTTTACACTCCAGACCCTTCACACAGACCAGTGATAGTATGGGGAGAGTTACGTGGCACTTATCAAAGTGAGAACAAAATCCCACTAATGGCTACAAAATGGTATTTGGAATGGTACAGTAGGTAGCTGGTCCGGGTTTTGCTTCTAGGTTGGGGCTTGAAATCATTATTAAATAATCCCAAAACATTTCATGCCCCTTTCTCTTCTTGAGTGATGACGTGATGCCCGTGCCTGCAAAGTGGCCGAGTGAAGGCAGAGTTTATCTCATTAGGTTCCCCGCCTGACGGCGAGACTTCTGTGGTCTCCAAAGCTGAGCTACGTAGAGGTTCTCCAGCTGCTCTGGAAAGTGGCAGAGATTGTCCAAGACTAATGAGCCCATCGGGACTCTGCACTCACCCGGGAGCAGAGGGGATGCCAGCAGCAGACAGATGAGGGCAGGGAGTGGGCATCGGGCAGAGCGCACACACTCCATACCTCTCAGCAGGCAGGATGAGGGTCACTGCCAGGCTGACTCACACATGGGGAAGTTGAACCTCAGAGAGGAACAAGCCGAGAGCAGAATCTCCACATCTGGTTTGTCTAACCACTGCTTTCTTTTAAGCAATAATTCAGCCCCCAGTCCCCGGCGCTCTACGTGTGTCAGCAATATATTGCAGGGCCTCTGGCACTGTAATGGTTAAGCTGTTCTCAGATGATGGTGAATTGAGCAGAAGGATCCGTTCTTTATCTGGACCCTAGTCAAACCTCTGTCTTAACGAGTTCATTATGGGGCATTCTATGCATATGGTTGCAAAGCTGGAGTAAAAACCCAATGCCAGATTTATCCCCTTTGCTGTTCTTTTTCGTGATAAAGCCTGTGCCGTTTCTTTTTATAAATCATATGCTGTTCTTTTTATATATAAACCAGGTGCTTTTTTTGTTGTTGCTAGTTTCACAGTTGGGTGTCATAGTTATACTACCCCTTAAATATTCATCTTAATTACTAAACTATTCCCTTGTATGCTGGGTCATCTAATAATAATTTAAAAAAAAACGTAATTTCGTATGACACTTGTAACAGAGTCTTTTCCCGGTTTAAAAAGGTAGCACACATAAAGCCTGTCTGTAGCGGATCAGTCCAGCAGGGAGCTGGTTAATTGTAGCTAGAGTCATTAGCCAGTCTCCCCCTGGCTCATCAGGCAGCTGCTGCACAACCTGCAGGGGGTCTCTCTAGCACAGGGGTGCTGTGTGCTGCCAGAGAGAGATCCCAAAAACCAGACCCTCTATTCCAGGACACAGCGGCGCCTGGAACCCGCCACAGGGTGCTTCCCACGGACACCAACCCAGACCCGGAGACTGATATAGAACCCCCTGCTTACAGTACCTCTTTAGATTTTTAGGGTCAGAGGTTGGTAAGAGGCCGGCCTCCCCATCCTGCAGATAGGGCCTGTGAAGTGTGTCAGCCCTTAGGCTACGGCCCCAGTGGTCACGGCGGCATGCGTGTCATGGCGCCTGGCGGTGCGTGCACCAGTTCACGCCATGATCTGCTATCTAGGGGTAGCGATGGGACGCGCGGCAGAGAAGAGCAGGGGGAGAAAAACTGAGGAGGCGTGGCGGGGGGACGAGGCCATGATGTCACGCGACTGGTTCGCCCTCATTGGCTGAACCTCCGCCGTGATGTGGCCAACGCCCGTCCGCCGCTCCAACAATCTTGTCTTTTGGGAAAGACAGTTCGCGCATCGCGCTTTGTGCGCATGCGCACACACGTGGGCTGGGGTCGTCCCCATAGAGGGCTGTACATTGTGTGTGGCGCACGCACCGTCTCGCGCGCAGCCGCGATCACCTTGGGCTCAGCCTTACAAAGGGATCGGCCTGTTGGATTTGTTTTCTGCTGACATGAAGCTGTATTGTTATGAAGCTCTGGGCTAAATAAATACCAGTTTATTTCCCCCACTCTATGTCTTCCTGGTCGCACCTCTGCTGTCGTCTCCTACAGCTCTTTCCTCCCACTGGGATCTGTGTGTAATTAGGACGTCCGCCCTCCGTGACACAGGGACAGAATTACCCGCAGGAAGCTGAATAAGGACAACGCAGACACGCATCCAGTTCCCTTTTCTGCTATTAACAGATTCTCCTGACCCTGGTATCTTTGGGTTTCCTGGGGGTCTCCCAATGATCTTTGTGTCATCTCTTCCTGGAGACATTGCCACTACCGGTTTACTCTGTCAGTAACTGCTCCCTATAAGTGGACTCCTCTCAGTTTCCGGACTGACCCAGGGAAATCACTGGCAGCCCATGCCCTGGTGCAGAGAGTGGACATTGCTGCTGCCGATCGAAGCTTCTCCCCACTCTCTCCACTTTAACAACAGTGCGCTGATAAATGTCCTGTACGTAGGGTCTCCCCTGCAGGCTCTTCATACCCCCCTCTTCTTATCTCTGTGTTATATCTGGACCTCCCTGTGTCTGACACTGCGGGTGCCTTTCCTGTAAAGCAGATTAAAAGCAGAAGTGGAAGTGAAATTTCGGATCTTCAGAAAAAAGGCATTATAAAGGAATATTTATTTGAGAAAAGGAGTGGCTCAGTGAGAACTGACGCTGGCACTGAGTTAGCAGCAGGGGAACCTGGTTCAATTCCCGGTGTCAGCTTCTTGTGACCTTGGGCAAGTCACTTTATCTCCCTGTGCCTCAGGCACCAAAAACATAGATTGTAAGCTCCATGGGGCAGGGACCTGTGCCTGCAAAATGTCTCTGTAAAGCGCTATGTAAAACTAGCAGCGTTATAGAATAGTCCTGTAAAATATAGTTTTCATCATTGTTTGCTTTGTATACATATAGTGGGTTCAGATTGGCGCCATATTTTTTCTTTTGTGTTTATGTGTATATATATGTATATGTATGTATTGTGACAAACGCCCCTCTTTTGCAGCGCTGATGTCTGTCTGGGATCTTCCCGACACAGTCTTCTAGGGTTAATTATACAAAAACAGGATCATACAAAGTATTATGTTGCTTAACTCAGGCTTCTGCCTGCTTTATTTTCATCCCAGTTAGGGACTGCAGCTTTAACATGTGTAGGCAGGAGGCACTCAGCTATTAACCTTCAGCGGTTTACTCATATCAGTGTTATAGTATTTCCCACACTGTTACTTCAAGAAACAAAAACCAAAAAAACACTACGGTTTTACTTGCATTATAAATTCACAGGGAGTCGGGGATGTCTACCTGGACTCGCATCTACGCGGACCACTTAGGAAGTTCTCACATGGGCAATAGGCCCAACCACCTTCTCACTAGAGTGAAGAAGGATTCCAACATTGGGTTCATAAGGAATCCACTTTCAATCTGCTCCCCATCTTTTCCCACTCCCCACCTGTTCCCTCCCTCCGCCTCCCCCTCACCTCCCCACCAAGCAACCAAATACATCTCTAGAAAGGCCCTAAAAACCCGAAACAAACATCTTCCATATAAAAAGGGAATCAAAAAAAGCAAGCCTCCACTTTGGGAAAGTGGATAGGCCCAAACGAGTCCACAAATTCAGACACTCATGGCCTCCCTAAACTCAATAAAGTTAATCTCTATGAATGTCAAAGGGCTCAATTCACACAGGAAAAGAAAATTAGCTTTACAGGAGTTGAAAAAAACCAAGGGGGATGGATATACTCTTCCTCCAAGAAACGCATTTTAATTCAAACTCCCCCCCAAACTCATTTAAACACTTATATCCCCAAGCATACTATGCTTCCTACTCTGTGAAAAAAAGAGGAGTAGCAATTCTACTCAAAAACAATACACCTTTTATAATGGAAAAAATTGTCAGAGACCGGGGTGGCAGATTCCTGGTTGTTCAAGGCTCCCTATCAGGATCTCCAGTTACCTTCTGTAATATATATGCCCCTAACGACCATCAACCTGAATTTTTGAAAGAGGTCCTAGAATCCCTAGACCCGATATCCCTCTCATCACTGATAGTAGCCGGAGACTTCAATATGGCAAGTACCCCGGAATTAGATAAATCAGAACCCACGGGAGCTGAACACTCCAGAACCACCCTTAAAAAAGCGAAGGAGCTCAAAGAATTATTGCAAAGCTTCTCGCTAGTGGACATTTGGAGAGCCCAGCACCCAGGTCAGCGAGACTATACATTTTTCTCAGCCCCCCATCAGTCTTATTCGAGGATTGACTATTTCATAGGTACTAAAAATATTCTCCAGGCATCCGCTCAGTCTAACATAGGATCTATGGGCCTCATGCAGAGAGCATAGAATTTTAAAATTGGCGAATTTCATAAAAAGTAGCTTTTTTGGAGAGTTTTATTCTCCATATGCAGAAAAGTGCGAATTCTGCTATGTTTAACATGGATGCGTGTGGCGAGTTTAAATTGGCGAGATGCGCGCTTCAGAAACGTGTAAAAACAAATTCGCGCCTTTTTTTCCCCTTTACTATAGGCGGCGAGCGCCATCTTGCCATCTTTTCCTGGCGCGGCAAAAATGCGAGAATCGCGCCATTTTTTGGCGCGAACAGCCGCTACTTGCCGTTCGCACCTCTCTGCATTCGGAGAGTTTTAAAAATGGCGAGATAGAGGTTCTCGCCAGCCGCGAGGCGAATTTTAGCAATTGAAAAAACAAAATGGCGCGTTTTTCGGAACTCGCCATTTTCTGCCGGTTTCTGCGCGAAATTGTACAAAAAATGGCGAATTTCGAAATAACGATGCTCTCTGCATAAGGCCCTATATCGTGGTCGGACCATGCCCCTATCGAATTAGCGCTTTCTCTGCCTTTTAACAAAAATAGTAGATATCCCTGGAAATTAAATGACTCCCTGTTAAATTCGCAAGAGACAGAGAGTGTAATTAAACAAAAACTCATAGAATATTTTCGGTTAAATAAAGGCTCAGTGTCCTCCCCGGCAATGCTGTGGGAGGCACACAAAGCCTCAATTAATTAGAGGGGACCTCATCTCTATCGCAGCATATATTAAAAAAAGAGAAACTAAAACAATACAAAGAGGCAGCGGATAATCTGGCCTACATCGAACAAAAACACAAAAAGAACCCCTCAAAAAAATTATACAAATTAGTAGAAAGAGCTCGATTAGAACTCAAAAAAATACAAATAGATGAGATGGAGAGAGCGCTAAGATGGACAAACCAACGGTTCTACGATAAGGGCAATAAAGCAGACAGGCTCCTTGCTAACAAACTAAGAGGTCTGAGAGTTAAATCTCAAATCCCAGCAATCCGCACTAAAACAGGAGCGACAACATATAAAGACAAAGAAATAGCGAAAGAATTCTCAAATTTTTATACCAAATTATATAATCTAGAAGCTAACCGGGGTGGACATACAGGGTCTGAGGCAATATCCAAATATCTTAAAAAATGCAATCTTCCAAAGCTATCAGAGCCAGATACGCAGATACTAAACAAAAGAATCTCTCAGGAAGAACTTGCAGAAGTAATAAGCCAACTTAAGACTAATAAAACACCAGGCCCAGGTGGCTTTTCCAACCTGTATTACAAAAAGTTCAGAGCGGTGCTGTCACCGTATATTCTCGAGATGTTTAACACTTTCCTGGAGGGTGTGGAAATCCCGCCGTCAATCTCAATGGCCAATTTAGCGATTATCCATAAAGAGGGCAGAGATCCTCTTCAATGTGGGAGTTATAGACCTATTTCTCTGTTAAACTCAGATCTGAAAATATTCAGCAAAATCCTAGAGAATAGATTAACCCCAATACTCCCTAAACTTATACATTCGGACCAAGTGGGCTTTGTCTCGGGCAGACAAGCTTCAGACAACACCCACAAGGTCATGAATATTGTGGACCATGTGCACCTGACACGATCAAAGGCAATTCTATTAAGTCTTGACGCTGAAAAAGCGTTTGATAGAATTAAGTGGGCATTTTTAGATCAGACAATGCTAAAATTTGGTTTCTCGGGCCCATACCTGGAGGGCGTTAGAGCCCTCTACAGGACGCCCACTGCCTATGTCAAACTCCCAGGAGGAGACTCAGACCCCATCAAAATTAAAAACGGAACTAGACAGGGATGCCCGTTGTCCCCCCTCCTCTTCGCACTATCGATTGAACCCCAGGCGGCAATAATCAGAGATGATATAAATATCCAGGGTATCCAGATAGCCGAAACAAACTGTAAGATCTCACTATTCGCAGACGATATAATATTATCACTATCCAACCCATTGATATCTCTGCCAAATTTGCAATCCCAACTAGACCAATTTGGACAGGCCTCAGGATACAAAATCAACAATGACAAATCCGAAGCACTAAATTTAACGCTCCCCGCCCAAGAGGTCAAGCTTCTACAAGCAAACTTTAAATATAAATGGTCCCGAACACACATTAAATATCTAGGAATCAACATAACAAACACATACAATTTATTATACCAATATAACTACCCACCCCTATTTGAAAAAATTAAAAAAAGATCTTCAGTCCTGGAACGACTATCAAATATCATGGATTGGAAGGATAACGGCGGTAAAAATAAATATTTTGCCTAGGCTGTTGTACTTTTTCCAAACCCTTCCCATAAAAGTCCCGATTAGGGATCTCAAAAATATCCAAAACAGAATCTTTCAATTTATTTGGAAGAACAAAAGACCACGGGTTGCAAGATCGGTAATGCTAGCACTGAGATCAGGGGGGGGGCATGGGGGTGCCTGATATTATCAAATACTATCATGCAGCCCACCTAAAACAAGCAGTGATGTGGAACTATGATCCAGCAACTTGTGGCTGGCTGGGGATCGAGTCTGCCTATGTGAGCCCTTCCACTCTAGCGGCGGAACTTTGGAGCTCCGGGGAGGGGGAGAGCCCCACGGGAAGATTTAAGCTTGGAGCGATGAGGTGCACATGGGACATTTGGTCCAAAAGCAAAAAAAGATATTCCCTTTCCACCCACCCATCTAGCCTGATTCCGATTGTCCATAATCCTAAATTCCCACCGGGGTGTTCCCCTAAATATGTGGAACAACTCAGGAGTACGGACATGCTAGCTGCAAAAGATCTTATCAAAGGAGGAGAGATTCTCTCATACCAGGAGTTAAAACAAAAACCCCACAGAGAGAACCTACCAATCTTTAGCTACTTACAGATCCGACACATTCTCCAAAAGTTCTCAGAATTGCAAATTTAACACCCTGTCGAACTTTGAAAAACTATGTATGGAGGGTCTCTATAGAGGTGGTTTAATCTCGGAAATATACATGGGGATAGCATCTCACGCAACGTCCCAACCCCACAATTACATGCGGAAATGGGCTGAAGACCTAAATATAGAAATAGATAATGATGACTGGAGGGATATCTGGGAATCTGCATCTAAAACATCAATTTGTACAGTAACGAAAGAAAATATATATAAAATTTTATTTCAATGGTACTTAACCCCGAGTAGATTGAGCCAGATCTTCCCAGGAACACCAGATCTCTGCTGGAGAGGATGTGGTATGAGAGGGGACATGGTTCACATCTGGTGGGACTGCCCACGAATACAGAAATTTTGGACCATGATTCAAGATCTGATATTCGAAAGCACAGATCTGAGGATACCTATAGACCCGCTGACATTCCTATTAGCAAAACCAATAGAGGAATTACAAACTCCAATAAGCAAACTTATATCATTTATACTCACAGCGGCTCGCTGCTCTATAGCAGCCGCGTGGAAAAATATAACCCCCCCCATCGAGACGTACTGTAATCATAAGAGTTAACAACGTTAAACTAATGGAAAAGCTATCAGCCCAATTAAACCATTCCCTTGACAAGTTCGACAAGATATGGGAACCCTGGTCCCTAGAGTAAAATACCCTATCCCAGAGAAAGAAATAACATAACACATAGTTGACCGAAGTTTAGACAACCCAAGGAACGATATCAAGAGAATCCCTTCTAAAAACCTTAAGTATCGGGTAATTAGGTTGCTTCCACTTCCCCTCCCCCCTTAGGTCCTCCTCTTCCTTCTATCTTTACCTCTTCTTTAACTCTACCTATTTTATAGGTACTATAGGCACGCCCCACAGGATTAGTTCACAAAGCCGCTATAGTTCACGCTCTGTATTAGAACTATCATGATTTTTATTATGTTAAAAATTCTACAAATGTTTCACTGAACATATACCTGGTGATGCGAAGATCAATGCCTAAAATGATGTTACTGTGTTGTGAAAACAATAAAAAAAGATTGAAACAAAAAAAAGAAACAAAAACCAAATCATATAAACCAAATCCTATCCCATTCAGGGATCTAACTACACAGCAGAATCAGCCTCTCTAACTGCTGCTGGGCCAACTAACCAGGTTCCCCAGCTTAAAACAATGCCCTCTCATTTAGGGTCACTAGATACAGCATACAGTATTTTAGATACAGCAATAAACATTTGTTTGTCTTATCTGTTCGTGGCGGGAACTCGGTCCCAAGTATCCAGGCAAATCCTCTGGTACTGTGAAACTTGAAGGGGGCGTCCTCCCCGAACTGGATGCAGGGGAGCAGTGAAAACCCCCAGTCTCTAGGCTCTAAGAAGAGAGAGTGAAAAGCAACCCTCTCTGCTCTAAATACCTGTGCTAGTGATTAGGAGAACAGGTGAGGGAGAACTAGACACATTGTAAACTGTGGTCTGGATTTTTCATCTACCAGCCTGAGTAAATGTGAAGCTGTGGAACAGATAATTTTGCACTATTCCTGCACTTTCTGACCTAAAACCGGACAGAAAGCTGCCTAATATCTTTGGACTATGTCACAGTATGTATATGTATTAAAACAAAAAACTTTAATAAGTGATGGGTTGGGCTCTGAATTAACTGTTTGCATGCTTTGTATAGAGTTAAATTCCTTTTTTGGGACACATTTTGCTACAACAGATTTTTGTGTGTTAAGTGCATAGTTTTTTCTATAATAAACAGGGACCTCAGACCCTGGCAGAGAGATACATATTTTATTTGCATATTAAACTGGGACCTCAGACCCTGGCAGAGAGATACATATTTTATTTGCATATTTCTTTGGTGGTGGAAGCAGCTATAGATTGCAGTAGAGTAAGGGTAAATGTTAACTAATTTGAATTACCTTGCACAGGAGAAAGGTGAGTTGGCTAGTTTAGCCGTGTGTATTAACCCTGGTTGCATAGGTAAGTCACGTGCTCACAAGTGTGCAGTTCGTGACAGAATGGTATATTGGGACGGATTGAGGGGGGATATGGTTCATTTGAGGGACCTGAAAAATTGTGTGTCAGCTAGGTAGCTTTGCATTAACCCTTGTCTAATATGCAGGTCATGTTCATACAGGTGTGCCGTATGAGACACCCACCATCAAGGCTGCGCACTGCCATCCACTGCACTTACCCACCATCAAGGCCAGACACTGCCATCCACTGCACTTATCCACCATCAAGGCTGGGCACTGCACTTACCTACCATCAAGACCAGACATTGCCATCCACTGCACTTACCCACCATCAAGGCTGGGCACTGTACTTACCCACCATCAAAGCTGGGCACTCCTGATGAAAACGTCATTACGTCGAAACGCGTTGAGTTGGGCTTGTCAGCCATCTTGGAGAAGGAGAGAAGCAGAGGGATCTCTGGGTGTCCGCTGTTCCGGCGAGCTGTGACGTCACGTTCCGGAAGTGACGCACGCGGAAGCTGTTTGCAGTGAGACCGGGCAAGGAAAGCTGCGCCGCAGTAAAGACCCACTTATCCAATGCTGTTACTTCTTCGATTTGCCGTAAGCCTCCATTTGTGATCTTTTATGCGATAAACTTGTAATTTTTATCTGCACTATGGTTGTTTTCTGTTCTCTCCGAGATTGCTGATCCATATAGCACACTTCCAGACTGGGTTACACCATAACCCTCACCTGGCACTTATGCTCATTTTCCTGATGCGCTTGTGAGTAGGAATTTGGAAGCTTTTTTGTAATATAAACACAGTTTAATAGTATTACACTATCCACCTTTTTTTCCCTTTTTTTGGGAAATACGACAACGCTCCCCTGGAATTCCATCTGTATTGCATCTCCCAGACTTTTGAAAGTCTTTCAACGGGGTCGAGTGATAAGTTGTTTTTTTGCATGTTTATTATTTTTGTTTATTCACTGCACATTATTTGTTTATATATATTGTTCACCTTTATTGTTCACCTTTTTTGGTATAAATCACATCACTGGTTTGGGTGTAGTAGAGCGCCATCTAGCGTTCTTTTGTACCATCAAGACCGGACACTGCCATACACTGCACTTACCCACCATCAAGGCCAGGCACTGCCATCCACTGCACTTACCCACCATCAAGGCTGGGCACTGCACTTACCCACCATCAAGACCGGACACTGACATCCACTGTACTTACCCACCATCAAGTAAAGATAGCCCAAACAGGAAAATGGTGCTCATAGTGTACGAAAAACATAAAGATATTCTCTTAGCATCAAGACAAGAATAGGGGGTCTCCCGTCGGATAATCATAAACGGATCAATATGTAGAAGTGGCTAGTTTAAAAAGAAGATAGCACCTTCCTGGTTCCTTCTAAATAGAAAGACACAGCAACCAGGAAAATATTGCGTCAAATATCTCATCCAACATACCGTCTGGTAATCCCCATAGCAGAGTTGAATACATTGTAAAAGTTCAAACACTCATTTGCTGTTGTTTGTAAAAAGTTTCATCCATCCGAAAGTGTGTCCTCCAGGCCTGATATCACTGAGAGGTGACAGGTGTGCAGTATTGTGACACCGGGGAGTCCAAACCCCAATCTTCATTTAAAGCTGCAGTTCAAGCAATATCCTACATGTGCTTTTTTTTTTTTTTTTTTAAATGAATCAGTTCTGTACTATGAGAAAATACTTGTAGCATTTAAAAATCTTAAAACCAGAGACAGAACATGAAACACAGACAGAGCTCAGTGCACATCCAGTGAAACTTATACACAGTACAGTGCCTAAATATATATGTATAGATATCTATTAAATAAAATGGTCTTTTAGTTTAACATTTTGGCCAAAGTGTTGTAAGCCCCTGAGCCACTACACGGCAGACCACATCTCAAGGGTCCCTAACACTATATATGTTGTGGTTATTTTGGGGGTTCAATATGAGCTTGTAGGTGTCCTGTATGTCGTAGCATTTAAAAAAAACAATTTTAAAGACATTTTTAATTATTCTAATGTAACAGGCATTTTTGTTCCTATAGCAACCATTTACAAAGTCACATTCCTTTCCCCTTCTGAAAAAGCACCACCTTTTTGAGCCCTGCCTCTCTCTAGCAGTGAATCAATTGAATCTAGTGCCTGCCTGGTCACATGATCTTCCTCACAGAACTTTGGCTGTCAGTGCAGCAGAAGAGGACCCAAGATGCATTTAGTGAACCCCAAGCCGAATCTTCGCCGATCGATCACGTAAGAACGAATTGATTGGGCACTTAGCCAATCACTTGTCAGTGTGCAGATTGTATTGATGCACATATTGAATGGATTTTTTTTTAACGACAGCTTGAACTGCTGCTTTAATAGCGACATATGTTGGGAGCAGAAAACCATACCGTCCAACTGTACCTATTTAGCACATCACCTATTTTTTATATCCTGCACCTTGTAAAACCAGGTGTACCTATTGTACCTCTTTCTCCCTGAGTCTGAGGCCGAGGAGAGTTACAATGCCTGGCTACCGTTGGTTGAAGCTCAGAACCTTCAGCTAATTACAGCAGCTTGACGATCGATGACTGATTTGATAAATGAATGGTGTGTTATAGGGAAGTTATCACTACTATGCCAGGTATATGTTAGTCATAGAAGTAAACCCAGAAATAGCAGTGTTTCATGGGTAAAAGCATCATTACATATAATACATTGCACGTGTTGTGGGGTCTTCATAGGAACTGATCGCTTTGCTTGTAAGCTCCTGAACCCCACATTGACAGAGGAACTATCATGTACCAAGTTTAAAGGACCTTGGCCTTAAAAAATAAAAAATGTCCCCCTAGATGGGAAGAAGGGGGTCTCCGGAGTTTAACCGTTACATATATCTGAAGGTGATGCCGGGATCCCAATCGTGTTTAACAGTCCTGCTGCCCAATAGGAAGCCGGAAAGGATGACTTTGCGGGTTCCTATTGGCTGCGGGGTCCTGTAAACAGGAATGTTTTATCGGGATCACCTTCAGATGTATTATATCGGGATACTTTTATAGCGACCGACATTGGGAAGAGAATATACAAAGATATACAGGCTGGCCCCGGTAATGCGACGGGTTCTGTTCTATGGTCCCGCCACAAAGCGAAAATCGCCGGAAAGCGGAACCGGCATCTGCGCAGGCGCAGACCGGCAATTTCCCCTTCTGCGCATGCGCAACCTCCGTTCTGTACAAGCATGATCACCGTTTGGCACATGCGCGACCACTGCACCCCGTTCTGCGCATGCGTGACCTGGGCAACCCCGTTCTGCGCTTGTGCAGACATTGCGCCCCCTTCCCGGTACTGCTGTATGAGCGGAACCCTACTCTAATAATATATCCTGGCAATTTCAATAGAAACAGTGTCACCTTGTGGAAGAAAATTTACCTTTTATTGGAATAAGGGACTTCAAATAATGTATACGAGTGAGACTGCCTCCATATAACTGGCTGCCCCTCAATGAGTGAGACTGCCTCCATATAACTGAGACTGACCCTCAATGAGTGTGACTGCCTCCATATAACTGAGACTGCCCCTCAATGAGTGAGACTGCCTCCATATAACTGAGGCTGTCCCCCAATGAGTGAGACTGCCTCCATATAACTGAGGCTGCCCCCCAATGAGTGAGACTGCCTCCATATAACTGAGACTGACCCTCAATGAGTGAGACTGTCTCCATATAACTGAGGCTGCCCCCCAATGAATGATACTGCCTCCATATAACTGAGACTGTCCCCCAATGCATGATACTGCCACCACACACCCCCATGTAACCACCCCTGCCTTATTTGAGTGACACTTGTCATTTCTTGATGCGCCTGTTTCCGGGGGGACCTTTTTGAGTGTAACACCGGTACAATGACGCGGCGGAACCCTGAGTGAGGCTCTGGTTTCCGGGTGGGACCCGAGTCGGGTGCACAGCAAGATGGCGGCGCGGCAGGAGGAATCGGTGCAGGAGTTTGTGGCTGTGACCGGGTCCGAGGAGGAGCGCGCCCGCTTCTTCTTGGAGTCCGCGGGGTGGGACCTGCAGGTACCGGGGTCTGGAGCAGGAAGACCTGGGGGGAAAGAGGCAGGGAGCATAGAGACGCGGGGGGAGAAAACGCAGAGTCACCCGGCACAGGCGGAGAGACCCATCCGGGGCAGGGAGAGACCCACCCGGGGGCAGGGCGAGACGCACCCGGGGCAGGGAGAGACCCGACCCACCCGGGTGGAGGGGGGAGACCCACCCGGGGGCAGGGGGGAGACCCCAGGGGTGAGACCTGACCCACCCGGGGGCGGGGGGGGAGACCCCAGGGGTGACACCTGACCCACCGGGGGCGGGGGGGAGACCCCAGGGGAGAGACCTGACCCACCCAGGGAGAGACGCGACCCACCCGGGGGGTAGGGGAGAGACCCCCCAGGGGGAGAGACCGTATCACCCATTATCCGGGGCGGGGGGGCGCAGACAAAAGGGAAGAGAAAGGAAACACCACGGGGGAGGGGGGGGGATGGCCCAGTGGGAGAGAACCTGACACACACCGGGGGCGGGGGGGGGGGGCATACACAGAGGTGAGAGGACCTGTTGACCCCCACCCACAGGGGGCGGGGGGGGAGGGACCACCAGGGGGATTGGAGAACTGACTCCTTTAAACGGGGGGCCAGGCGGGGAGACCCCAGGGTAGCCCTGAACCACCCTGTTGGCCGGCAGGAAGTGCTTGCGTGGAGAAAAAAGACAAATCAACGGGGGAAAAGGAGGGAGAAAGTATAAAAAACGGTGGAAGGACGGGTGAGCACGAAAAAACAGGGTGGGGGAACGGGGTGTGAGACAATACGAACCCACCCGGGGCAGGGTGAGACCCGATAGGACCACCAGGCGGGCAGTGAGGTGAGGACCGACCCTACAGGGGTCAGGGGAGAATGACTGGGAGCCACCCTGGGGGCAGGGGTCTCCGGGGACACATCCACCAGTGTCACCAGTACTGTGAAAACCCACCCCACTCCCGTCACTACCACATCTGATGGAAACCCACCCACTCCACCATTCACACCCAGACTGGGAAACCATCCGCACTCCCACCAGTTCACACACAGACGGGAAACCACCACTGCACCAGTCATAGGAATCCACAGACTGGGGGAAACCAAACCCATCTCCACCATCACAACAACGACCACACTCCACTTCCATCCTGGTACTACCACAACTGGAAACCACCCGACTCCACCCTGTCACACACTAGCGGAAACCCACACCCACTGAGCCAACACAACTGACCCCCCATCCACCTGTCCCACACACGCTGGGAAACCCACCCACTCCAGCCAGCTACACACACAGACTGCAGGAAAATCCACCCACTCCACAGTCACACCAACCGACTAGGGAAAAACCACCCACTCCACCCGTCACACCCACAGGACTGGGAAACCCACCCACTCCACCGTCACACCACAGACTGGGAAAATTGTCCCCATCCACTGTCCACCACAAGACTGGGAAAACCACCCACTCACTCTGCACACACAGACTGGGAAAACCCCACCCCCACCCACCTGTCACACCACAGACTGGGAAAACCCACCCACTCCACCAGTCTCACACCACAGATGGGAAACCCACCCACTCATACCTGTCAACACCACAGACTGGGAAACCCACCCACTCACCTGTCACACCACAGACGTGGAAAACCCACCACTCCACCTGTCACATCACAGAGGGAAACCCACCCACTCCACCTGTCACACAGGTACGGGAGACCACACCCACTCCACGTCACACCACAAGACTGGGAAACCACCATACACCAGTCACACCACAGACTGGGCCTAACCCACCAACTTACTGTACACACAGACTGGGAAACCCACCCACTCCCACAGTCACACCAACAGACTGCGGAAAACCCACCCACTCCACCTGTCACACACGACTGGGAAACCCACCCACTCCACCTGTCACACCCAGACTGGGAAACCCACCCACTCACCGGTACCCAGACTGGAACACCAACCCACTCCACGTCACCACCCAGACTGGAAAACCCACCCACTCCACACGTACAACCTCACAGACTGGGAAACCCACCCACTCCACCGTCAACCACAGACTGGGACACCCCACCCACTCCATCTGTCACACCCTAGACTGGAAAAACCCACCCAATCCACTGTCACACCTCAGACGGAAACCCACCACTCCACTCATCACCACAGGACTGGGAACCCACCCACTCCACCGTACACCACAGACTGGGAACCCACCCACTCCACCCTGTCACACCTGATACCCACTCCACCAGTCACACCACAGATGGGAACCCACCCACTCACTGTCACACCACAGACTGGGAAACCCACCCACTCCAACCGTCACAACACACAGACTGGGAAAACCCACCCACCCACTCCACCTGTAGACACTACAGACGGGAAAACCCACCACCCAACCCACCACCCACTCAACCACCCACCCACTCACCTACCACTGTCCACACCACAGAGGGAAACCCACCCCACTCCACCTGTCACACACAGACTGGAAACCCACCCACTCCACCTGTCACACCACAGACTGGGAACCACCCCCCACTCCACCATGTCACACCACAGACTGGGAAACCCACCCACTCACCGTCACACACAGACTGGGAAACCCACCCACTCCACCTGTCACACAAGACTGGGAAACACACACACTCACTCAACCACAACTGGAAAACCCACCACTCCACCTGTCACCCAAGACTGGGAACCACCCACTCCACCTGTCACACCACAGACTGGAAACCACCCCATTATTTACCTGTCACACTCAGACTGGGAGGACAACCCACCCACTCACCTGTCACCCCAGAATGGGAAACCCACCCACTCCACCTGGTCACACCCAGGACTGGAGAACACCCATCCACTCCACCAAGTGACACCACAGACTGGGGAAACCCACCCACTCCACCAGTCACACCACAGACGGGAAACACACCCACTCCCAGTCACACCCAAACCCCATCCACTGTCACACACAGACTGGGAAACCCACCACTCCACCAGGTCACACCAAAGACTGGGAAACCCACCCACTCCACTGTCACACCCACAGGGACCTTTTGGGAACCCACACCACTCCACCTGTCACACCACAGAATGGGAAACCCACCCACCCACTCCACCTGTCACACATACAGACTGGAAAACCACACCCAACCAACTCAAACAACCACCACTCAAACCACCCCTACCCACTCAACCCACCCCACACACTGTCACACCCAAAATGTCTCGAAACCCACCCACTCACCTGTACAACCACAGACTGGGAACCCACCACTCCACCTGTCACACCACAGAATGGGAAACCCACCCCATCTCACCCTGTCACACCACAGAATGTGGAAACCCACCCACTCCACCTGTCACCACCACAGGACGGGAAACCCACCCACTCACCTGTCACACCACAGACTGGGAAACCCACCCACTCCACCCTGTCCACCACAGACGGGAAACCACCACTCCAACAGTACACCACAGACTGGAAACTCACCACCCACAGTCAACACGACCACCACTCGCACTGTACACACAGACTGGGAAACCCACCCACTCACCGGTCACACCACAGACTGGAAAACCCACCCACTCCACAGTCACACCCAGATGGGAAACCACCCTCCCACCCACTTCACACCACAGACTGGGGAACCCACCCACTCCACCTGTCACCCAACAGAGCTGGAAACCGTCCACCGAACCCCACTCCACCAGTCACACCACAGACTGGGAAACCCACCCACTCCACCAGTCAACCACAGACTGGGAAAACCCACCGCACACACTCCACCTGTCACAACCACAGACTGGGAAACCCACCCACTCCACAGTCACCACAGACTGGGAAAAACCCACCCACTCCACCTGTCACACCACAGACTGGGAAACCCACCCACTCCACCTGTCACACCACAGACTGGGAAACCCACCCACTCCACCAGTCACACAACAGACTGGGAAACCCACCCACTCCACCTGTCACACCACAGACTGGGAAACCCACCCACTCCACCAGTCACACCACAGACTGGGAAACCCACCCACTCCACCAGTCACACCACAGATTGGGAAATCCACCCACTCCACCAGTCACACCACAGACTGGGAAACCCCCCCACTCCACCTGTCACACCACAGACTGGGAAACCCACCCACTCCACCTGTCACACCACAGACTGGGAAACCCACCCACCCACTCCACCTGTCACACTACAGACTGGGAAACCCACCCACCTGTCACATTACAGACTGGGAAACCCACCCACCCAACCCACCCACCCACCCAACCCACCCACCCACTCAACCCACCCACCCATCAACGTACAAACGGAAACCCACCCCACGTCACCCACCCAGCACACACACTGGCGAACCCACCCACCAACCTGTCACACCAAGACTGGGAAACCCACCACTCACCTGTCGAAACACCATCCAGTCACAGACGGAAACCCACCCACTCCACCTGTCACACCCCAGACTGGGAAACATACCACTCTCAATTTTTACACCTGTCACACCACGGCACGGGAAACCCACCCACTCCACCTGTCACACCACAGACTGGGAAACCCACCCACTCCACCTGTCACACCACAGACTGGGAAACCCACCCACTCCACCAGTCACACCACAGACTGGGAAACCCACCCACTCCACCAGTTACACCACAGACTAGGAAACCCACCCACTCCACCAGTCACACCACAGACTGGGAAACCCACCCACTCCACCTGTCATCTTATTTATTTTATTTATTTGTAAAAGGTTTTACCAGGAAGTGATACATTGAGTTACTGCTTGTTTTCAAGTATGTCCTGGGCACAGAGTTATAACAATACATGGTTACATTAAATGAACAAAGGTATACAGTCAATTCACAGACATTTCATGGGCTGTTGGAGTTGGACAATTGAGTACAGGAGATAAAAGGGCTGGCGAGTTTCAAATTGAAAGAGAAGCTTTAACATCACCGAACGGCTCACGCCTTTTGGCTGTCCGCCTTTGGGGCAACCCAGATGTAGATTGAAGGGGTTCAGATTGAATGCAGCTGTGGTTTCAAAGTCCTTTGTCCTCCTAGGTCTATAGACGATTTTATTTTTATGTATTTATTTAAAAAAAAAAAATGTATTACCAGGAAGTAATACATTGAGAGTTAACTCTTTGTTTTAAAGTATGTCCTGAGCACAGAGTTATGACAATACACGGTTACATTAAATGAACAGTGGTTATACATTATATTTCCAGACATTTCATGGACAGTTCGAGATATGATTGTGGGTCTATGTCAGGGGTGCGCTAACTTTTAAGTCGCCATCCCCCCCACCTCTTACCTACTCTCTCCGGCATCTCATCTCTGCGACGTCATGTGACATAGCGTTGTCGAGGCGTCGTGATGTCACGTTTTCATTTAGCGCCGCGTTGTCATGGTGATGCATCATCGGGAGAAGGTCGGAGGCAGTTACAGAGCCCCTGCGCGCTCTCCCGGTAATACGTTTAAATGTTGTGGGGAAGAGCACGGGGTCTCTGTAAGTGCTGTGCCATCCCTCCCCCCCTTAGAAAATGTTGCCCCCACCCCCCCCCCCAGTTTGTGCACCCCTGGCCTATGTAACATTTACAGGCAAGGTTAGAATTGTACTAGTCGAGGTTGGATAGGCCTGCAATGTGTTCTTAGAATATAGGCATCTCACAGTGCCGGCACACAATATATTCAGAGTGTTACTGGTTGCTGTGGTGAGTTTTTTAGTAGTGGGGATATGTGACCGCTCTGGGGACAGCATTGTCACTTTATCATGGTGATAAACACTGGTGCAAGACTGGGAACCACTCTTCTCCCAAACACCTCTAGGTCGCATTGTGTAGCCAGGAGCTTCTCTGTGACACACAATGGATATTTTGTGTACAAGTGCTGGCTTCTCACACTTGTGAGTCCCCTCCTCGCCTCCCCAAACCATCATCTGTAACCTGGACCATCCCACCCGGGGCCCAGATATCCTCGGTCCTGTCTGCGGGATTGTGACCTTGGTGGCATTGTGTCGAACATTTGTATGATATTGGCGGTTTCTGCAGATGTCCTGTGATCACACACACAAACACACTCTATTTATTCTGTTTCTGCAGTTGGCTCTGGCCAGTTTCTATGAGGATGGGGGTGACGAAGACATTGTTACCCTACCACAGCCACCCTCTGGATCCACCTCTCGCGGTTCCGGGCCCAGGTAAGGAGGGTAACTGGAGCAAGAGTTGCATTGATATGCGTTCAAGTGACACACTCTGTTATCACACATTTACATATGAGAGATGGGCTTTCTAAAGTGATCCCAGCTCTCATGTTTCATCCTGCGGCAGAGATCTGCTTGTTTGCGTCGTTCACCCTTTCGGAACATGTCGGCCTCTTCCTAACACGGAATAATCGTTTTGCAGCCAGTTTTATAGAAAGAAAATTGTGTAGGAATGAGTGGACGGGTTTTTGAAGCTGCTGCTGCTGCTTCAGTTATAATGACCACATAATGGATTATATAATTGAAGCCATATTCAAGTGAATCTCTCGTTTGTCTCAGTGATCACAGGGTGACGTCCTTCAGAGACTTGGTGCATGCGCAGGAGGAAGAGGAAGAGGAGGAGGAAGGTCAAAGGTTAGTCCTAACACCTGTTAACTGTGGACGTGGCTGGTGCTGTGTGTTATGAGCAGAAGGAAGTGTTAGCACAGAGCCCCTGCGGCTATACTGTAACTTTATGTAACTTAACTAGAGCAGCAATGACTATATAAATATAATCTTCAGCCCTTGTGTAGTGACTGCTGGATAAAAGGCCTCCCCAATGATGCTTCAGGTACTGTGGTTGCCTGCTTCGTCACCACATTGCTCAAACAAGTTTTCTAATTTCATCCTCATCTTGCTTTTGCTTGTCGTCTTGGTCTCTTGATATCCCTGGGAATCCACTGGAGTACCATCTTTGTCCAACAATGGTCGTTTCTTTTTGTGATATGTCTGGCTCTCCGCCATTTTAATTTCTTCACCTTTATGATGTCAGACGTTTGTTTGGTTTCGAATGTATTCGTTCTCTCTTTTTGGGTTATACATCTCTCCATAACTTCTTTGCGTTGTTTGACGCTTCCGAATTGTCTTCACATTCGTACGTGAGCCCGGGCAGAATACAATGGTCGAACACTCTCCTGTTGAGGCATCGTGGAAGGTTCCCTTGCAAGAGCGTCTTGTTTCTTCCAAATGCCCCCATCCCATCTTCATTCCCATATTGATTTCATTGAAAAGGTTTCCATCCATTGTTACTGCCGTCCATGGTAGACATAGTCTTCAACTTGCTCAATTCCATTTATTTCGGTCTTTGCCTAGTTGACACATTTGTTGAATATCACTTTGTTCTCCCTGAGATTCGTACGGAGGCCGCTTTCTGGTTTTTTCGAGTTCTCAGATTTCTTGCTGGAGGTCTTCTGGACTTGTGACAACAATAACAATGTCGTTTGCAAACCGTTGGTGACTCGAGTATCCTCCATTTGGTTTTGATTCCTTTTTTTCTTCCCAATTTAATGTCCTGAAAGGTTTGATAACATGGTGTCTCACTGTCGCTCTCCCTTGCTGATCCATATCTTGATTGTATCTTAATGTAATCTAATGGTGGTTGTGGCGTTCTCATAAATATTATTTTTAATATCATTGTGAGCTTCAGCGCTTTGTCTTATTAATGCATCTAATATCGCTGAGGTGTAGACAGAATCAAATGCTTTTTTGTAACCTGCAATGAGGGGTAGATGGTATCACTTTGGGAAATTGCTTCTTGTACAACTTGGATGTGGGTAATTGTGTGGTATCCACATTGAAACCTCGCCGTTTCTCTAGGCTGGGCAGTGGGCATGGCCTGTTGCAGTGTTTTCTGGGGGAGGGGGTTAAAACCTGTATCTCTTTGCCACCTGAATAACGATTCTGGCTGCTCCTTCCGAGTAACTTTCCTACTCCACTGATTCTTCCATTTTCTGTATCTCGGGAATATAATAGGGGTCTGCTGTTGAGCAAGGTACATGTTAACAGTATGTATCTATTATCCAGCTGGCAGAGACATTTAAACCCATAAACATCAATATCATTCTTAATTACTCTGATTACCGCAATGAATTATTAAGCCAACCCTTTGATAAATGATGCTACCAAACTTTTGACAATGATCCTACATCAGCCTTTAAAACAGAAATCGATAACATACTTACAATGGCACCTAAAAAGGTAGATTGATGAAAATACCCAAACATTGTTGACCGAGCGAGACCCATCCAGAGCATTCGATTTATATATACTTTACCCAAAATACATAAGTCCCTTAACCCACCGGGTAGACCTATGTATCATTTCCGTATTGGAGATCTATTTGTCATCCAATTTCCCAGTACAAAGATCATTTCTTGCGATCAGTTCAACACATACTTGGCTACCTTAAATACTTTCTTGAGACATTAACAATCCCCTTTTCATGCTGCTTTTTGGCCCCACTCTACATTAGAAGCTTCTATACCTGTGCTCCATATTCAAATGGCATTCAGGAATAACTGATGGACAAGTCACACTTCCATGGTCCACCAATTAATTATTACACACGAGTATTTCAAATTCAAGAACCAATTTTTCCTGCAATTAACGGGTACTGCCATGAGATCAAAGTGACACCGTCCTACTCAAACATTTACATGGATGCATTCGAGTCGCAATACATTGTCAATAGTCCACGTACACACACACCTGGACTGGGATATCACAGATGTATATACCATCTGTTCTGTTTATGGACAGAGAGAGCAGACTTGGACTTGTTTGAATTCCCTACCTACACCCATCATGCTAACTGGTACATGGAGGAAAGAGAAAATGTTTTACCAAGACCAGGGGTGTGCAATCTTTCGCCGCTGCGCCCACCCTGCCTGCTTGCGCCCCCCCCCCCTTACCTTATCTCCGGCGTCAAATGATGTCGCAGGGTCACTTGACGCCAGAGACATGGTAAGGATAGTTGCAGAGGCCTTGTGCGATCTGGCATTTAATTTAAATGTCTTGGGGAAGAGAGCAGGGCCTCTGCAACTGCCGCGCCCCCCCTGAAAAATCTTGCGCTGTATGGTAAATAGAGGCGATTAAAAATATAGACGTTTATTAGGAGTAATAGAATAAAGAATAAAATGAAATGTGGTGCAAGGTGACAGCAAATGATTTAACATCACTGGCGGGTTAATACCCAACACCTCCGGGGTTTAATAGTAACCAGGCGAAAAATGTAACGGAACAAAACGCTCGTCGGGTCTTGTCCGCAGCCTCCAACCAGCAAACTGTATATTACGAGGGATGTAAGTTGCAAACATGTCACTTTGTGTTGGTGCTCGGCAAAGTGTGGCCTTTTCGAGCCGTTCTGGTGGGTGACCGGGTAACCACAACGGTATGTTGCCGAACAGGGCTCCCATATAAGGTTGGAGTCCCTCTGCTGCGAGCAGTAATGTGAGGGTCAGGAGGCAGCTGGGATGCACGTCCCTGGTAAATTGCGGCATGGCTGTATTAGTTCCCCAGTAGGGACCCGCTGTTCCTATTCCCAATGGCAGTGGTAGTATCGTCCAGCCGGGCCGTGGTCAGCGGGGCCACTCGCAGCAATGTCTAGGTACACCGAACCTTCGTGATATTGGGGAGACCCTATGTATATCCCAGCCCGCCCCGGTCGGGCGGGTGCTAAGTTCGGCTAAATGACTATGACTACGGACCCGAGTAGCAAGGTGGGGTGAGCAAGTGGGATGAGCAAGTGGGATGGTTTAGGGAACAATATAACCCTCAACACTGACCCCAGAATATAATAGAAAAAGGTTTAAAAACCGGGATAAAAAATACAGAGCGCTTGTGGCGCATCTCAGCGGGATGAGTGGATGGTGGCAATAGTCGCCATGATGGTATGTTAACCTTATATTTGCCTGTGCTTGCTAGTTCTTGCTATTTTTGCGCAGTACTTCGATGCCACTTTTTTTGCTGGCTACTGACCAATCCTCCGGTGCTTGAATTTATCCCCCACCCGACTTATCACTGACCTGACTTGTGGCATATATAAGTAGAGACGTCGGTGTTGGTCCATAGATCATTATTGTTGGAAACGCACCCTGGGGGTATAGGCTGCGGCTGAGCTTCCCCCAATTCTCCGTCTGTTCGTTTGCTGAACTGGTGCTATGAGCTGTTTTCAGTGGCATGTACTGGAACACCCTATACACGCTGGTCTACAGCCCACATTTACACACCGTCGCCCTCCCTATAATATATATCACTTAATGCTTCTGCTGTGACCAACACGCTCGTTTGGCCCGTTCGTTTCTGGCTCATCCTGTGCCGTCATTGGCATCGCCAATACCCCACCCTGAGACTTACTCCGTCCCACAATGAGCAGCCACTTTACCCTTTTGTTTTAACATTGCCTGTTATCCCCTCGAGTGTAAGCTCTCCGTATCAGGGCCCTCTACCTTCTGTATCTGTTTGCGCTTGTCTGTCCTTAGGCTGTGTCCATAGAAGGACAGGCTGTGCTGAGCCGTGCGGACGCTCCGCGCTGAGCCCCTGCAACCTCAATGAGGATGTCTTTAGAGGGGGCTCACGCGAGCGTCCACAGGCGTGCTGAGGCGCTGGATTTTTCAGCCGCCTGCCAAACTGTTTTTCAGCGCGCTGTCGGCTGAAAACATCCAATCAGTGCGAAGCAGCATCAACGTCACGGCGCTGTGATGTTGGCGCCGTGACGTCAGTGCGTCGCGGGCGATTGGCCCAGCGACATCACTGCCCCGCCTCCCACCACCTCGTCCCGATCGCACAGCTTCAGCAGGCGAGCCTCAGCGTCAGCGCGCCTCAGCACTGCTCCCCCCCTCTATGGCCCCAGCCTTACTTGTATATCATTCTGTTTATGTAACATACATAACTCTGTGACCCTCATTGTACCGCGCCACGGAATACGTTGGCGCTTAAGGTCTGCATTATAGTAAGCGCATGACGTTGCGCGTGCACGAGGCGCAAGTATTTTGTATATATAGGCCAAACGGTGACTAGGCGTGGCCATGATGTCACAAGGGTAGGTTTTTTTCCCTGCCTCACTGTGATTGGCTCGTAGTGGCACGGCAGGCACTCAAATACAGATTTCTTTGTCTTTCCACACGGCTGCCGCGCCAACGGTCTCTGCTGTTTGCGCGCGCGTGTCTGTTCTAGATACACGGTCACAGGGAGACCGGTATTTCTCATTGACGCACGCGCTTACTGTAATACAGGCATAGGGGAACAAAACTATACTGTTCTCGATACCTCCTGGTTCATTTCTCTGGATATGTCGGTGATTTCTCTAAGATACTGCCCTGATTACCGTCATTGTTTACTTCCCTTTTTATTTCCACTTTTAATCTTTCTTTTCCCCCCCGTTCTGCTGCTGTTTCGTGTTGCTATTCTCTGGCATATCATACAGCACTGGAAGCAATGGATCCCACGTGTTGTTATCACCAACTGTATAGTGAATTCTCTACATATGCGACTGGATAATAGATTAATATTATATGGGGTTACTTTGTTGTGCCGATTTGCTATTTCGAAGTAGACACTTATCATATGTTGCAGCCTACCCCATGTATATTAATACAATGCTTCTTTGTATTTTTATTTTATTCTGCTAGTTGTTTCCATCATTGGCTATTCATATGTTGGAACCATGTCGTCATGCTAATCATCCATGTTATCACTTGCACTGGTAGTGACCTTTTGTACAACAGGGTTTTAAATCGAAACGTCTTTGCCCCTTTCAACATCTTTAGCGAGGTCCCACTGCGGATTGAAACGTTGATTATTTTGTGAATAAACATATGCATTATTTATCCAGGTTTGCGATTTGGTGTGTGTGTGTGTGTGTGTGTGTGTGTGTGTATATCTAATATCTATATCATCATCTTCAGTCCTTGTCGATCCATAGGTGGATGAAGGCCTCGCCAATAGTCTTCCAGGTACTGCAGTTGCAAGCCTCTCTTCTCCACATTGCTCCAACAAATGTTCTGATTCCATCCTCCCATCTTTTTTTGGTCATCGTCTGTCTTTTAATTTCTCTTGGAATCCAGTTGAGTACCATCTTTGTCCAACAATGGTCATTTTTTCTTGCGATATGTCCTACCCACCACCATTTTAATTTCTTCACTCTTGTGATGTCACAGAATTTTTTGTTTTTTTGTTTCGAACCCATTCATTCTTTTTCCTGTCTCTTTCGGTAACGCCCATCATACATCTCTCCATACTTCTTTGCGTTGGCTGAAGCGTCTGAATTATCATTTAAGGTCCAAGTTTCACATCAATGTGTGAGCGCGGGCAGGATACACTGGTCGAAAACTTTCCTCTTGAGGCACAGTGGAAGGTTCTCTTGAAATATTGTCTTATTCCAAATGAGCTCCATCTAATCTTGAGTCTCCTATTGATTTTATTCCCATCCATTGTTATTTGCCCAGGTAGACCTAATCTTGGACTTCTAGTTCTATTCCCTTTAATCTGCGCAGACTTGACACGTTTGCCCATCACTTTGGTTTTGCTGAGATTCATACGGAGGCCCACGTTCTTACTTGCTTCGGCGAGTTCTCCAGTTTGTTGCTGGAGGTCTTCTGGACTTGTGGCAAAAATACGTCATCTGCCAATCAGAGGCGATTTTAAATATTCCCTGTTGATTTTGATTCCCTTTTTATACAAATCTAATGTCTTGTGTTGCAGTGAGAAGCTTTGACATGTCTCGTTGCCGCTCTCCCTTGCTGATCCTTATCTTGCTTGTATCTTCATGTACTCTAATGGTTGATGTGGCATTCTCGTAAATGTTCTTTATGATATCAGTGTACGCTTCTTCCAAATGTTATCTTGATGCAACTAGGACCGCGTAGGTCAGAATCAAATGCTTTTTTGTAATCTACGAAATACCAAATCCAGTATTGCCCCTTTCCTGGTTGGTTTTTCTTGCTTCAAGAAATTGCTTAATTTCTTGTCCCCTGATTTTGTTTTATCATCAGATATTTTCTTATCCTGTTAGTTGAAATTCTCTGGTTTTCTTCTTTCCAACTTCGCATTCAGATGTAATCTGCAGCGATCAGATAATCAGTGATCACTCGAGTCAAAAACGTTGAGGGACTGTACATTCCTCAATCCCGTGTTCCTTGTTAATTAGGATATAGTCCATTTCATACTTCCATTGGGTTCATTCCATGTCCATTTTCTATGTGGATTCTTCTTGAATGAATTCCTGATGTAGAAGTTTTTACCTTCTAGCAATCCGTCCCCACGTTCATTCCTGTTACTGTGACCGTGCTTACAAAATGATGGTTTGTCTTTCTGGTGGGCACCAATCTTTGTATTGAAATCTTGAGGTGACCATTTCCTTTAAATTGGTTGATTTTCATGGTAGACGCCTTACACTTCATTGTCTGTGTGACGTGATGTTGGGGCACACACTCGGATTATTTGAAGCCTCTATCCCTTTGTCAACTGAATGCCGATTCTGGCTGCTTTTTCTGATGAGCTTTCATAATCCACTATGTTGTTTCTCCATCTCTTGTGAAAGATGACGTCTACTCCACTGAATCTGCCATTAAATGTATATTGTAAATACAGCTGAACCCCGTTATAACGCGGTACTCGGGATCCACATAATGAGACCGCGTTATAACCGGGATCACACCACACACACTCGCCCGAAGCTGATGAAGCAGGGAGAGAGCTGCAGATATGGGTACGTCCTTACGGAACCCCTGATCGTGGCGGCCATTTTTTTAGCGGATCGCGCTATAACGGGGTTGAGCTGTATTGTGTGTGTCTGTGTAATATATACGCATAAATGTCAAACATACGGGTGAGGGCAGTGAAGGAATCGGCACTGTTTATAAATACATGGTAAGGATAAGACTGCTCCTTGACATGGATAGCGCCATGTACATGATCCTAACCCCGTCACTGGGCTCCTTGCCTCACTGGCAGCATGGTTTAGACGGTGGGCAGAAGCTGCGTATATGCCGGGTGATGCTTAGACGTGCTCTTAACACCTTCATTGTTGGCCCATGGGGCGTAGTCACTGATAACATGTGCTTGCGGTCATTTGCACCGCATAGCGCTGAAGCTGAAACGGGTGATTTCTGCCTGACAGGTTTTACGCGGGAGGCTCAGAGAGGAGCGGGCAGCAGATCGTTGGCCCCCCCAAAAAGAAGAGCCCCAACGAGCTGGTGGAAGATCTGTTCAAGGGAGCCAAGGAGCACGGAGCGGTGGCTGTAGATCGAACCTCAAAGAGCCCGGGAGAAGGAAGCAAGTCATCGGTGAGCAGAGAGATCAGACAGCGGCTGCACAGGAGAGGGCTTTAATAACATGTCTCTCTATACAGCACTTCTCAGATCAGAAGAGACAGGAGCCTCCCAGTTATCATCCAGACAAGCACAGGGAAACGAGATGGTTTACTTCGGTGTCAGTGACCAGGGCAGGAATTGAACAGTTGTTGGAGGTTGTGATACCTTTTTAACGGACCAGCAAGTGAGTTGGCTTTCCAAACTCAACAGTGCCATACAAAGGAGACCGGTGAGGCTTGGAAAGCTCTGTACACGTGAAGAAGAGACCTGTGAGGTTTGGAAAGCTCTATACATACTGTTCTAGTTATGAGGAACTCTTTGGTCCATTAAAAGAAATCACAACCTACAACACATACTGTATATACTTCTACTGTAATAACACATTTGCAGTAGAGTTTTGTGTAATATAGCAATATCTATATATTTCCATTGCTCCTCCACATGTTCTGTTACTTGTAATAAGAATCTTGGCGGCCCTGCAAGGTTCTTGTAGCTCAGTGTAAGTTGGTGCAGCTGTGAGGGGCTCCTCCTGCAAAGTTCTTGTAGCTCTGTGTAAGTTGGTGCAGCAGTGAGGGGCTCATCCTGCAAGGTTCTTGTAGCTCAGTGTAACTTGATGCAGCAGTGAGGGGCTCATCCTGCAAGGTTCTTGTAGCTCAGTGTAAGTTGGTGCAGCAGTGAGGGGCTCATCCTGCAAGGTTCTTGTTGTTAGATCGGTGTGTTGGTTGTAAACGTTGGTGCAGAAGTGAGGGGCTCATCAATGCACGGTCTGGTAGATCAGTTTGTTGTAAGGCGGTCTGCTGCAGCAGTGAGGAGCTCCTCCTGCAAGGTTCTTGTAGCTTGTAAGTTGGTGCAGCAGTGAGGGGCTCATCCTGCAGGTTCTTGTAGCTTGTGTAAGTGTATTGGTGCAGCAGTGAGTGGCTCTCATCCTGCAAGGTTCTTGTAGCTCAGTGTAAGTTGGTGCAGCGTGAGTGAGGGGGCTCATCCTGCAAGGTTCTTGTAGCTAGTTGTAAGTTGGTTGCGCAGTGAGGGGTCATCCTGCAAGGTTCTTGTAGCTCTGTGTAAGTTGGTGCAGCAGTGAGGGGCTCATCCTGCAAGGTTCTTGTAGCTCTGTGTAAGTTGGTGCAGCAGTGAGGGGCTCATCCTGCAGGGTTCTTGTAGCTCTGTGTAAGTTGGTGCAGCAGTGAGGGACTCATCCTGCAAGGTCTGGATCAAAGCATCTGTCTAATCCCTGTCTTTTGCAGCCCTTTGCTGGCGGCGGGTATCGCTTGGGTGCGGCGCCGGAGGAGGAGTCTGCGTACGTGACAGGAGGCCGCAGGCAGCATTCCGCACAGGATGTGAGTATTTACTGTCCCCAAACACTGCCCTGTGGATGTGTGTGAATCCTCACAAATGAGGAGATTTATAGTGGCAGAGTGTGGATAGACTATATATTGTATGATTAATTTCTGTAGCAGAACAGTGCTGGGATGAGGTATTATGATGAACCAATGCAGGGGGGGGGGGGGGGGG